>UELU01139289.1:0-49384 GCA_900490025.1 Megastigmus dorsalis | reverse complement strand
TCTCTCTCTCTCTCTCTCTCTTCCCTCTACCCTCGCCGCGCGTACACGCATAAGTCCGTGTATACCTATATACACGCATATATACATATACGACTGGCCAATTAGAAGATACCGAGTATAATTTTATAAGCACCGGGGCAGCTCTCCGTCTCTCTCTCTCTCTCTCTCTCTCTCTCTCTCCCTCGTTTGCCGCCTCATCTCTCTTCCCGATATGATTTACGTGTTTACATCCG
This sequence comes from Megastigmus dorsalis, assembly GCA_900490025.1. Taxonomy (NCBI): domain Eukaryota; kingdom Metazoa; phylum Arthropoda; class Insecta; order Hymenoptera; family Megastigmidae; genus Megastigmus; species Megastigmus dorsalis. The sequence goes on along the minus strand of UELU01139289.1, from coordinate 49,151 downwards.
CGGCTTGCTGGCGGCGGCCTACCAAAACACCCACCCACACACACACACACACACGCGCGTTAAAATCCAAACACACACTTATACAGCTTTTTTCCTCTCTCTCCTCTCTCTCGCCGTCTTTCTCCGACTCGTTTATTTTACCTTGCGCCGCAGCGCTCATGCAGCTTTTTTCTCTCGACGCACGGCTCGACGTTTCGACGAGAGACAGAGAAAGAGCGAGCGAGCGAGAGAGACAGAGGCGCTCGCGAGCGCACTGCAAAAGTGAAAATCGCCGTAAAATTGCTTTTTCATTGCGGACGATCGCGGGCCAATCGGCCGGAGAGCAGCCCGTCTATGTGTGTGCGCGCGCGCGCGTGTGTGTGTGTGCGTGTGCCTTCGCTCACGCCGAACAGTTGAACACGCGCGGTTTTGCCGCGGAGCGAAAAACAGATAGGGGGAATGAGAGAGGGAGTAGAGGGAGAGAGAACGAGGGAGGCAAAAACCAGAGAAACGAGGGAGCGCACGCGATGCATTATATCTCGATAAGAGATACGTACAATGCGTTTTCGTCGGCTCTCTCTCACTATGTGTGTGTGTGTGTGTGTGTGTGCACTGTGCAGTGTATACATACGTGTGAGCGCTGCGCGTTTTTGGCAAATGAAACTTAACAATTAGCCTGGCTGTTTAATGAAATTGCCCGAGCTGCTGAGAGTTGTTGTGTGATCGTTTTATGTATCGTATGTACAATGGTTAAGTGCGTTCGTTCCTAAAACATTTTATATGCCTTTATTTCGTTTAATGCATCGTTTGCTTCGCTCCGGATAAACGTTTTGCATTTTATTTCATTTGTTTTTATCAACTCTATTATTAGTGATGAAATAATTTCACATCGTCGTATACATATAGTTAGCAATGCTTCATTCTCATAAAGCAAAACTCTTACTCACCTATGTATTTTTAATATGCGATACAATTCTTTAATCATATGGAAAACAATGCATTGGACAAAATGAAGACATTTTTGAAAACATGCTTTAATTATATATTTTGTTAAATATGATATCTATCTTGTTAAGTTAAGTAGGTTACTTCGTACGTGACTAATTTTAAATTATAATCCATCCATATTTCTAAGAATTAGTAATCTAAAAGATCTAATCTCTCCAAAATACTTGGGCTTGAGGAATGCACGTGTACGTACAATATTATTGTCGATTAATTTCGTGCGATTAAATATATAATGATGAATATATAATGATGTGTGTAAGCAGACACAAATGTACTTTATTGCCAATAGGAACGATGTGCAAGAGGAAAATAAATTTTACGCGTAAAGGAGCATTATTATCGCTCAAAGAAACGCTAGTTTTTTATAGTATGCATATAGATTTTCTTTATCTCGATCGAAATAAGAGACAAAATTTTGCATACCTAAACTGAATAAAATTTTTTTCGTGTATTCGAGCTAAAACTACACGTATTCGTTACAACAGAACCACATAATTCATTCGGAATAACCAAATCACGCACAAGCAAAATATCCTTCTTGGCGCCGGTGTCTATATCTCGCAGCGAATAAACGACAAGATAGAACACACGAGTCCCGCACGACAAGACCGGCGCTCGAACTCAGCATCTTGCATTTTTCTTCCGCTACTCCGATTATTTGATATACCGTGCATGCCTTCTTACCGCGCACGCTGCAGCACACAGAGTCGATTTCAGATTCACCCATGAAAAGAGAATCTATAACCAAGCTCATACTTTGACCGGGTGACACGAAGCTGAGACAACAAGGACGTACCTAATCCACTGGTCCAATCGGTCTTTTCAACGTTGCGCTAATGGGCCGAAATGTCCGTTTCGCCGCGTACATAAAGGCGTGCGCGAGATTCCGAGTAGATGAGAGAATTGGGGTAGGAAACGTTTCGGCGATTGGGTTGCACGTGTATACGCGCCAGCGAGGATATCGATTTATCGTCTTGTTTTTCCTCGTTCCCCACCATTCAGCCACCCCAAACGCACAGCCCTCGATCGCGACACTCGGAGTGAGAGAGATGGCGCTCGGCGACGGCAATTTTTCAAGGAGAGGATTTATCGACTGCGAAAAAGGCCCGCCAGCGGAGAGCGAGAAACTGGCTGGATGACGATTTTCGACGATCCCGTATACGACGAGCCACTCGATCCGATTGTTTCGTTACGCTGGAGATGCGGCTGCACGCGCGGATCGAGCGCCTACTCGCCACGCGTTTTCTGTCCTATATGTATATTATAAAAGTGCCGCCCGCCGGGCTTTTTGCGGCTGATGAATCGAACGTTCGAGTGGCGAAGAGGAGATGTATTGCCGAATTCAGTTTTTCAAGGCTTCTAACTGCTCTTTTCATGCTTTTTCCAGAGATGGAATTGGCTGCGATCGGCCATCGATTTCGACACTATGTCGACGCGACTGATCCGTAATATTACAAAAGATGATAGAAATTTCCAGTTACGTACTTGAATTCCAATTCCCGTTCATCATTACGCATTAACGCGACGACAGTTATGGTAGGGAAGAAAGAGTTGGTCTAGCGCAGTTATAGGCAATATCTAAAGATACATTTTATCCAGTCTGTAGCTTAGAGTTATAGGAAATAACGTTGGCTCTAATGATCGGTTCAACCGATGTAAAATAGTAGAGTAGGTCAGCGGTGTTACGCCAATTTATTGCGCGCGGCCGCGCGCTGCAGCTCATTTGCACGTCCAATATGTTTTACATATATATATATGTATATATGTTTAAAACGACACTTTGAATACATCGGCGTTTTTTTAACAATTAGAGCCGCGCGCGCGAGCCGACATATTAATTAATTAGCAGCAGGCTGACCCCGGAAGGTGTGACGCGATAAAACAAGGTGTAAAATTCAAATGTCGCGATAGGGAAATTATTTAATTAGGGCATCAAAAGGGGATTGAAAAGATTAAAACGAGAGATTTCAAGAGTTATTCGTGTATATACATTGTATATAAAAAAATGTATAAAATGTTAAATTATTGCGTGAGAAAGAGTTCCGATTTAATGGCGATACTGAAACGCGGTTGTATAAACTTTAACGTGTTTTAGCGAGTTAAATAAAAATTACTTTAATTTTAATAAATACCAATCGACGAATTACAGTTACAATTGATAATTTAATCACCGACTCTTGTTTTTATCATCGTTCCCACGCATCAAATTACTGAAAAAGCAATAACATTATTATTTCCTCAGGATTATAAATACTGCATATAGGATGACTCGAAATTTCGAAAACTCGACGTACATCAAGCGTTTCGAAAAAGACTCGGCAAATCGATTCTCGCTTATTATCCATTTAACTATCCGTCGAATGCGAATCGCAAAAAAATCCAAGAGTATAAGATCGCACTTGCGTCGACTCAAAAATTCATCCCTCTTTTTATTCCCTTTAACTCGGTCGGCCGGTATAGAAAGAGAGACACGGTATACAGCTCGAGACGCGACGTTACAATATCCACCAAAGGCTAAGAAGAAAAAGTTTTAATAGCTCGCGGTGGCTCGGCACCGGGGCTCGGCCCCTCGATACCCTGAATCACAATTGGCGATTTGAATTTCAGAAAACCGGCAGAAAACTTTGCGCTAATCACCTCGTTTTCACTCGAACGATAAGTTTGCCTTTGCCGAGTGAGTGAGAGAGACACAGACAGACAGAGAGAGAGAGAGAGAGAGAGAACGAAAAAAGCTGCACGCACACATTCGCGAATGTTTTTCTCTATTCTCGTGTATATATATAGGAGGGAAACGGACTGGCAAAAAGGAAATAGAATGAAGCGAAAAAAGAGTCGTAATTCTCGGTAGGATCTAATCGAAAACGTCCGTAAAGTTACGTAATCCGCGCGGAAACGATGTATATACGCGATTTGCGTGTGGCACACCGACTCTCCGTTGCCGCTGCTGCTGCTGCTGTGCCTATCGAGCGATGCACGTGTGTGCCTCTGTGTGTGTGTGTCTGTACAGGAGATTGTGCTTAAAAAATTCAGTGGTGTAAGGTAGCGGCGGCGGCGGCGATGGCATATATCCACCGACATTATTGGCAGTTCGATTAGGCCGCCCGCGCGCATAGCAGCTACCCTTTCAACTTAACGCGTGCACTCGTTCCTTTTCTCGTTGCTTTTCCCCCCCGTTTGACTTTGGACGATATCCGAGACGCGCGCGCGGGATCTCGCGTTATATATCCGAATGCAGTGCATCGGCCGAGCGAGCGGCTAAATCCATTCTGCGTAACTGAATTGTTTATGGACTGATTAATCGGATAGGTTAACGATCGGCGGATGTGTACGAGGAAATGTATTGCATATCGAAACGAAAGCCTAATAAGTTATACATTTTAGGAATGCGCGCGCGCGCCTCAGCTTATGTAATGTTTTTGGATTTTCTACCGATGTTCGTGTTATGCGAATTTATCCTCGTAAGAGTATCGCGAAAATATTTTAACCAGTTGCGGTTCGAAATTATTATTTTTATAATATCATTATTATTCGTGTACTTAATGTATTTAATGAAAGTTTAATGAAAATTATTCTAATGAAGGCGGACGAGAAAGATTACAAAGTTATGAAAGGTACATAAATAAAAAACTGCATGGGCACATTGGTTTTTATAAATTCAATTATTTAATTTATCTCGTAATTTTATTTATCACATTAAATATTCTAGAGTGAAAGGAATCGCTCTTCTCACCCTTTAAGTAATACATTCAAGTTACACAGTTTTTCTCTGTCTTATTTGTTTTATTGTTTCTTACCAATAATACACAAACTATGTACCGTAAAATCAATCGCCATTTAATTGTAGTACATCAGTTTTTGCATCGATGCGATAAATAATTATTACTCGCAGCATAGATTCAATTGCTTCGATTGTTGTAGCAATAGATTCAAAGTACGACCGAAGGCATCAAGCGTAATACAGGAATGTTTTCAGAAGAGCATCGTTATTTTTCAAATTGACGAGATACTGTATAGCGTGGCAACAGGAGCCGAGATAACAAAAAGCGATAAGTATAAGAGACGCGATTGTCGTTAGACTTTGTTTTTTGTTGTAAACGAATTTTCGAGCGACTCGATCGAGCTGTAAAGTATTCAAGTTCACGATTCGCGCGAGCGACGATTCTTTATATCACTGTTTATTTCATCGGCGTATGCGCGCAAAAGTAATTAACCTCGTGACAAGTCAGCCATGCGCTATCTGCTCGCGACGCTTTAACGTTGGCTTGGACGGACGCTACGTGGAAATGTTTCGATCGACTTTTTCTCCCTTTTTCGTCACATTTAATCGTCGCTTGGCAACAATTAGTAGATTCTATTATTACAGCGATTAGACCGAATCGCATACAAACAATGTAATACTTTTCTTGAAATAACGTACTTAGCGCGAGGAAAAAATCGTAAACATGATAACGCGCTATCCTTGTTTATTTTTCAGTTAATCACCGCTGCTCGTGCATTTGTTCGATTGATTATTTAGTATTTCAAAAGAGATCGCGGCTGCTTGTACTTTCTGCTGTATACGCATCGTAAACGTCAACTATAGGCAAATAGAATGTAGCTCATAAAGCAATACCTAGACTGTCTAATAAAAGTAAGCTTTTTTAAGTCTTCTTTTCTCTGTCATATTTGAATAGTTTACTCGTCCTTGTAGTCTTCTAAATTTCAACGGGTCGTAATTGTTTTTTAAAAACATCAGTTATAATAGTAAATTGCATCCACATCGGTAGAGCATATATCAGCTATTCTACCAATACGATTGACAGAATTGTAAACACACAGATCATTTATCTGGTGTGTAATAATAACGATCGAAAACTAATGCATTTAAAACAGCTAATTCGACGATAGACACTGAGTAGCCAACGACGACGAAACGAAAGCAGGCCTGGCAATTTCAAAGGTCCTTGTACCAATAAGACATTACTTGACCGTAACCGCGCGCCTCCAGACTCTTTTTCTTTCCATCCTCCAGCAACGCAGCCACACATACACACACACATGAGAAGCGGAAGCAGTGAAAAGAAAAAAAAACAACGCGAACGAAACGAAAAAAGAGAACACGAACGAGAGAAAGAGAGAGAGAGACGGCATTAAGCGCTCGGTAGAGCTTCGTGTCTCTCGATTCGTCTAGCGTGTTTTACACCCGCGCCGCTCGTAAAGATGACAAACAACGGGCTCGCGCTCTCTGGCGTCCCACCGACTATACTCTTTTCTCTCTCTCTCTCTCTCTCTCTCTCTCTCTCTCTCTCGCACACATCGGCAGTAGCAGCAGCGGCGCATTATGAACTCGCCGCATATGTACGTGTGCCTATATGCACGCACGCGCGGCACGCACAGCTGCGCTACAACTACTGCGGACGCGAGTGGCTTTGGATGGAAAAAAAGGAGGGAGAAAGAGAGAGAGAGAGAGAATTTTCCTGCGACGACGACGACGACGCACGGATTTCTACGTCGGCCTGTGATGTGCAGTTCGGCAGCCCGGTGCTGCTGCTGCCGTGCGCGCGATAACGAGACTTTTTAGTGGACGAATCGAGAGCTCTGAGCTTTTTGCGCTGAGCCGATTAGAACTGGCTTCTTGATTCTTTTCGGCGGCTCCTAATACGACGCGAGCTTTGAGTTTTGGGGTGAACCAAGTCTACCGTTTCTCAGCACTTTTGGAGATTGAAAGATTGCGATACGGATGACTCACTTTTATCGTATCACGATGAGCTTGTACTTAATTGCTCGATTCATCGATATTGATGATTTTCTGATGCGTAGCTATAATAACCGAGTATCATCTCTTAATTGATATTGCAAGTTAATAAAAGCTTTTAATTTTTTGACATTGTCAGCTTTGAAATTTTGATTGCATTTCTCAGGTATCCAATTGAAGTATTCGACACTAGTTGGAAATTTACTAATTTTTTAAAACTATTTTTTTCACAAGCGTAATTACTGTTTGCTTGAAATTAAAAGTTCTCATTCCAAAACCAGACTAATTATTGGAAAATAAAAAAAAATCGTAATTGTAGCCTATTAACTAGCTAGACAGATACTATATATGCCTACGTTAATAAATAAATTTTCGTAAGATTCATCAGCCTATTGTGAGTTCAGTCCATGGAAAATAAAAGTTCGCTCAAAACTCATCATCTGTATCGAAGCTTATCGTCCCGAATAATATTTAACTTCAGCTCCAATATAAATGTTCATTCGAGAAAAGTTATACGACCACCAAAAAGCCCGATGCAAAGGATCGATATTTCCCAAGCTCGCACGGGGCAAGCAAACAAGCTGTAACGCGTAACCCACATCTCCGCGCATTTATATAAATTCCATTCGGTTCTCGTGTGCCTCGTACAAGCTCTCCTCGGAACATACGCGACAACGCACACACACACACACACACACACACAAAAAGAGCAGAGCAGAGAGAGAGAGAGAGAGAGAGAGAGAGAAGGCGCGCAATCGGCTTAGCGCGAGCGATCAACGCGCTCGATCTTGGTTCCGCTCACGTAACGCGCTCGAGCTCCGGTATATTATACAGCCGCCGCCACTGCCGCAGATGCGCTTGGCAAGCGCGTTACCTAAGAACGCACCGCGCGCGACACGGGACACTTTGCCGAGAGCACCACCAACACCACCACTACCACCAGCAGCAGCAGCAGCAGCAGCAGCACCAGCCACACAGTCGACACACACACACACACACGGAGAGAAAGAGAGAGAGAGAGACGCATCGCACGGCTCTCTGCGTAAATTAGCGCGAGGCACGCGAGGGGCGTCCAGGAAAATAGAGGAGCTGCCAACGACGACACACACACACACACACGCACCGATATACGGCTGCAGTTCATGTGCAGCGTGTGGACACACGCGCCGTATAGCATCGCGGATGTGACTTTGCGATCGAGCTTGTTTAACTTTATGCGTCTGCGAGTGCCTCTCTACGTGTGTACGCGCGTGTGTGTGCGCGTGTGCGCGTGTGGACGGTTGCGCGGATGAAAAATATAGCCGCGCGCGAGGCTTTTGTTTCGAAGGAGGAACTGCCTTCTGCCGCTGTTGCTGTCGCCGCCTCTGCTACTGCACTCGTAAGCCTCGTTCGCGATGATAGACAGTTTCTTACTTTTTTTTCTACTCTCGTTGCTTCTAGCTCGCTTTTGTCTCGCGCGTCTTTTCGATACCGGCCGGAATACTGCTGCTTTATGATTTTCGCGATGCAGATTTACTCGCAGCTTAAGTATTGCGGTGCATTGGGCAATTGTCTCGCTGATACTTTGCGCGACGCTCGTTTGGCCCATTACTGAAAAAATATAGATTTACTTCATCTTTACACATATCGTTATTAGTATTATGTTTGAACGACAATAAAATTCTTTATCTACTTAGTTATACAAAGCTATACATATATCTATATCCATATTGACCTATGCGAGCTCACCTTTTTTTTTTCATAAATTTGACATAATCCGATCCTCTCTCGCTTTTTAATTTTCTTCTAGCTTTTTTGCCTGCGCGCCTCAACACGAGGAAAAACTAAAGAATTAAGTACCGAGTTGGCGAATAAAAAAGGCAGTAAAAGACTGAATCAATGTGCGCGAGTCGAGTGCTTTAATAAATGCATCGGGAATGTTATTAGCGTCCATATGCTAGTGGCGAGAATTAATTATACTTGCCGCGTATCAACTCCACCGAACATCGGAACATCTAAAAAAAATCGAAACTGCATGATCTTGCTGTACCTGCCGTCGAGATGAAAAAATCTTTACTTTCGTGATAATTCAGCTGTAACTACACAATGTCAATTCGATGTGACCAAAAAAAAAAGAAAAAGACAGAATGAATATACATGTCTGGATTGAACCAGAGGCTTACTACTGTCTATACATCCATACATATATAAAGTTCGCTCGCAGCACACGCAGACTGAACTTGATTTTTTCTCCGATTAGCAAATGTTGCGATACCGCTCTATTTCAAATATTCGCAAAATAATAATAGCAGTTCTCTTTGTAAATAGCGCGCGAGAAGCTGTAAACGAGAAAACTCGCCCCTCGCTCCTCCCATTATCAGTGGAACAGAAATATAATCAAACTATCTCGCGACACGCCATAAGGAAGCTTATCATAAAGGCGCGTGCAAAGATCCAAAAGCTTAAGATCATCGCGCGGAGAACATGTTGGAGCACACGAGCACAAAAAAAAAGAAAAACACAGCAAACATCGCCAATAAAAAAAAAGCTCTTAACGACGCTCCGCGCGGCCACTTGTCCGCGATATCGCGTACACACGCAGCAGCGACAGCAACAGCAGTCAGGAAAAAGCGAAAAAAAAAAAACATTTGGCTAGAGCCTGACTGCTCCAACGATCCAAAAGCCCAGAACTACTGCCCAGAACGAAAGCCTATAATATATATATATATACAATTCGGCAAAAAGCTCAAGTATAATTTACATAGACGTATTGGCGCATACGGTGCGTGTTATAGATAGTGCGAAACAGTCATAGTGCGTGTGTGTGTGTGTGTGTGTGTGTGGACACGCGCCTTCCAGCGACACACACTCGTATAAGAAGTACGTAACGACCGCGACACACGTGTCTGTCTGTTGTAGCGCTACGAGCGCGGGACGATCGCAATTGCGCGGCGCGAGCTTAAATTACGCGCGTGCGTCTATCTGCGGGAATCACGAATAAGAGAGAGAGAGAGAGAGGAAGAGAGGGGGAGTAGGAGGAGAAGGAGAGCTATACATACAGCCAGGTCGCAATTCGCGCGCGTTACCTAAGAATCTCCTATATATACGCGCTGATATATACGTTGTATGTATATATATATATGTATATGGAGCGTACGAGTCGCAACGCCGACGCAGCTATCGGCTCGTGTGGCTCCCCTCCCCCGTTCCCCCGTTCCCGGCGTCACTCCTCGGCGACGCTCGCGTCCCATCCGCGCGTGTACGCGTCTCTCTCTCGCTCTCTCTCTCTCTCTCTCTCCGCAGTGTGTGTACGTACGTGTGCGTTGCTCGTCGCTGTGCAGGGGATCGCGCGGCCGGGCTATTTTTACGCTTTATCTTTCGCGATGTACAGGTGCGCCAGCGAGCGGATCCGTCCCCTACGTATATCTGTAGGTAAGCGTGCGCAAGTGTGCGTGTATCGCGGGCCGCTCCGTTTTGTTGTTGTTGTTTTTTTGTTTCGCGTGTCTATATTAGTAGCGGCCAGCGGCGAGCGCATCTTATTGCGGATATCTAAATATCCGCGTTGATCCGCGTTGATGTTGGTGGTCAGCCGCGTGTGCGAGCTCGCGCTTATATCGTAGCGAGTGGTCTACACTGCACTCCGTATATTAATGTACGCTTACTGCGTTCGCGTATCACCGATACCCACTCCCCGCAGCCTCTGTCTATGTCTATGTACGTGCGCAGCTGGTCCGTGCGTCGCGAGTCGGCGGATTTCGCTGCACAGGCGCTATAGGTATACCTTCTCTCTCTCTCTCTCTCTCTGTCTCTCTGCGACGAGAGTTATAGATTATGAGAGCGCGTATACACGTGTACGCCGGATTTATGCACGTTTTATATATATAGATTACTGTGCCCGTGTGCCCGTGTGCCTGTGTGCAGTGGGCAAATGCAGTACTTACGTATTATACGTTAGCTAACCGATGCTTTTGTATTCTTTCGCTCCGCGTGTACTGTATATATATAAATGTGTGTGTGTGCATGTGCAGGGACCCCTGAGCCGCGCGTGCTGAGAGTCACGCCGCGGAACTCATAACGAGAGTCTTATCGAGTTCCTTGTAAATTGCCAGGAGGAATCGTTTTCCGAAGCCCGCAGCTCCTACTTTCTTTTCTTCTCTTTCGTTTGCAGCTCTCCCCGCCGTATACAATCGTATGGGAGGATCTATCGGCGCTTTATATATATACACACGCGATTTCAAAAAACCAGTCTCGAGCTGCGCTTTTCGAAAGGAGAGCGGCTGCGAGATCACTGCTGCATATCGTTGCGCGAATCCCAAGCCAGTCAGTCGATTTATGCCGTTTAAGATATATCCATTATTGCTTTATCGGACACGTCGAGGAAAGTAAGTATACCACGCGTGCGTCTAATGACTTTGAGCCAACACGTGTGGGACTCTGTATATCGTTCGTTATGCAACAAACGTCGATTAGATTAATTTTGGGAGAGACGATTATACTCTCGGAGTCAACTGGTTAAGATTCAAAATTTTACTTTTTCGAGCGATCAAATCGTATCGCACACGTTGATAGATATGTCCGAAGGAATATGCTCGAATCGTCGAGTGTAATTGGGAGAGAATAGACAGATTCATTGACCTTAGAGATTGGACAAATATGTAGACGTCAAGTTGTCAAAGTAGACCGCAGATAAGTGGGCCGGCACGGACAAAGTCTTAACTATCCAGAATTACGTAAGACGCATCAAATGCAACGGTACAGTTGCCATTCGCGAAAATACGTATATTAGAAAACTCGTGCCCGATTATGAAGCACGTCTAAAGTATTCCACCTTCTTACACGCACATAATTTTGCAAATGTTACGCGAATCCAGCTCGTAGGAAAAGAAAAATTACCCACACACGTGGCAGTCGTATATTCTTTCAAGCGCGAAAAATACCGAGCCGCGAGCCAAAACGCAAAAATAATCCCTCCATCCGCGTATGCGCGTCCAACGATTTCGAACCGTCTCCCACGTACCCCCCGCGACGCACTTTTTTTTTCTCCGGTCCATCAGGCGCTTTCTCTTATTCTCGCGCTTCCCATGTCCCCGCGTCTGTCTCTCTCTCCCCAACTCCTTAACGAATCTTTTCTGAATGCACTAATAAACTTGATAATAAATAATAAATATAAATATTGCATAAGAACTTGTAGGTTTAATCAAGAGATTGAAATTTACAGTAAACATATTGATAGCAACGCATATAATAATAATATATTAGGATAGAACTTTATTGCAAATATTGCCAAGAAGAGAGAGAATACAATGGGGGTATAAGTGTTGTCCTTTATCGATCACCAAACAGTTAAATTTGACAAAATATTAGACTCATACATACTTTTCTTTTGCACGGTAGAATGCTTAAAACATATATAGTCACAAAAACTTACGTGATGAATATAAAAGAATCAAACTTCAAGTTACAATATAGTTGTAATATAATGAAACGTTAGAAAAATATCAAAGTAAAGGGGAAGAAATGAAAATTGCGTTTCGCCTCCGACTACCTGTATTATATTAAATGATTGGCGTTGCATCCCTGAAATGTCTAAGTATCTTCGGGGCTCATTTTTTTTTCAAAGTTTCGATTGTAAAAAAAAAAAATTTTTTGGTCAGACGGAATCTTGGTTCGACTTGTCTCCTAAGCGTTGCTTTTTCTCTTGCAGGAGCAAAATACGAATCGCCTCCTATCGATAAAGATACTTAGGGTATAAAACATCATGTATAGTAGTTGCATGTAGTCATGTATAGTTGTACCAATAATTGTTATGTAAGGTTAAATATGGATTTATTTAGAATTACGTATAACTGTATATGAATATTGTACATAAGTGAAATTGAAGAGTTCTGATTTGAGGATTCTAGAAAACTATATACAAGCGTGTATAGTTGTATAAAATTACACTTGTTATATATATATTTATATACATACGTATTTACACGCACTGATATAGACAATGTCATACAGTTCGTATTTTTACTCTATTGCAAAATATCTATCTATTTATCTATCCCCTCTCCGAGCTCCTTTCCCCTCTCTAGTCGAGCTCTGCTTCACCGCGTGTGTGCATTATATACAGACGATGCACGCGCGCACAAGCGCACGAGAGCAAGAGAGATAGAGCGAGAAAGGGGGAGAAGGAACGATCAGATCGTCTCGTCTCGGTCTCGCCTGCACAGTTTTCCTCTCTCGCTCGGCCGCGCGCATGCACGGCTCTGATCTATCGCTCTCCCCCCCCTCCCTCCCTCTCTCGCTCTATCTCTCTCTCTCTGCCCGGTGATTCTCCTCCTCCGCTGCTATCCTCGACCTTTCCGCTGTCTTTGTTTCTTGTTATGTTACGGCCGAATCGTCTTCTCTCTCTCTCACTCTCTCTCTCTCTCCTACTGCAAAAAGTGTCGCTCCGTTTGGATTTTCGGTAAACTGTCTGTTACTACTGAACAGCCGCTAATCCGATGCCTGCTCGAGTCCACGAGCAATTTTTCTCTATCCTTATAGTTTTCAGTTGTGTTCCTGGGCTGTGGCGAATTAATGCGCGTAACTGCTTCGAAATTGTGTATACCATATTTAATTTAAAGTTTCGCTGTTCCGCACTCAAAACCACTGGTGACTGGCAAAAAATTTAATTGCTTGTCGTAAACTTTGTATGTAGTTTTTTTTTTAAAACGCAAACGCTACCCGCATACGTAATGCATTTTCCTGCGGAAGCTTAAATTCAAAATAACGCCCAAAATAATAATTATTTAAAACTAATTGGTGTCAATTTAGCTGAAAAATCAAATACATTTCACAGAATTTTTAAACTGTCAATGAACAAGAAAACCTGCACAGTCAATCTTTCAAAAAAGATAAAAAATTTCGGTCTTTGCACTGCGCACCATCCCTCACAAATATTTTGAATACCCACCCCTCTTATATTTTCCTACCGTACGTCTTCTTCTCTCCAACAGTCGCTTTCTCTCTCTCTCTCTAGTTTCTTCTTATTCCCACTCTTGCCTCCGTCTCTCGTGATCTTCCCCTTCTCTGTCTCTCTGTCTCTCTCGAGCGCTTGCGTACTGTGCGTCAACTGCAGCGGCGCGTGCGTGTGCATGCACCTCTCTCTCTCTCTCTCTCTCTGTCTCTCTCTCTCTCTCCATCTCTTCATACACATGTATATGCACGCTTTCGTCGTAGGTGCGCACGGAGAGCGCGCGAACGCTTCACACCTGACTATACTAATCCCGAAAAGCTGCGGATGCGATAACGAAATAGTTCGGAAAGTTCGGCGCGGGAATATTCATACGTAGCAGCGATTCGAAAAGCAATTTATGCAGCGAGCTACAGCGGTACGAGCTGGCTCTCGAGCAGCTCTTATGTCACCGAAATTTTCTAACGAACGCTGCAGTTGTTTTCGCACGCTTCTTTGCGTGCTGCGTTCGAGTACATAATATTCGGAAAATTGAAAACACCTCATCAATTGTACATCTAGAGATGGTAAATTTTGCAGTTTTATGGAGAAACCCAACGTATTGGTAATGCGAAGGCAGACAAATAAGTTTTTACACCATTGTTTATAGATCTCCAAAAAAAGATTAGATGTCTTGCAGAATTCGGTGTTATTTACTTCCATATTATATGGAAATTGCATGTGTCCAAAATTCAATTTTAATTTTTTCTAATTTTTTGAAATCAACAATGAGTTTTTCATTCGGGGTAACTGTCGAGGTCCTGTCAACTACGTTGGATCAATTCTTCAACCGCTAAACGCAATATATTTTACCGCATACTTTTATTGAAAACGATTTGAATATTTCGCAAAAAAAGGCCTCCAAACTCGTCCGCCGCGGCCGCAAACGAGCCGAAAGCCATTCAGAATGCAGTCCGCCACTAAAATTTTGGCCGCTCAATGAAACAGCAGCAGCAGCAGCAGCAGCAGAAGAAGAGGAAGAGAAGCGCCGACCGTCTGCGTATAGCGCGTGCAGCAGCAGCAGCAGCAGCAGCCAGCTGTGTAGGTGCGCGAAAGTCTCGCGCGAGCTTGGGGGTCTGTGTGCATCGCCGAGGCAGCTCGTGAGAGAGATAGCGAGAGCCGAGAGCTCAGAGAGCGCACGCCGTCTCGGCCGCTGGCGCGCTGCTGCTGCTGGTGCTGGTTGTTGCCGCCGCCGCCGCCGCTCGGTGCAGAGCCGCCGCGCGCCGAGCCGATTGATTCGCCCGCTCGGTAAAGTTCGGCCGCGCACGGTAGGTTAGTTGACCGCGGGGGCCGAGGAGGCGAGCGCCCGAAGAGCTCCTCGACAGTAGGCCGGCGACGTCACTGTGGGCCGGTTCGAGGCGAGCCTTTATAACAACCCCCTCCGCTTATTCGCTCGGGAACCATAACACACACGACACACGTTTTTTTTCTTACTTCCGACTATATTTCTACAGCACGGGCTCACCTAACAACCGTTCGTTTTACATGTAGCAAGGTAAATTCGCAGTTCCTCCTTCACCTGCACTCTCCTCACTCGCCACCTTCTCCTACGACACCTTCTTCTCCTTTTAAACCCTACCTCGACCTTTTGTTTTTCTTTTTTCTCTTTCCCTCTTTGTTTTTATTTTCGTTTTCGTTTCCTCGCCTTCCTCGTCTTCCTCGCTTCTCGCTCTACTCGCTATACTCACCCTTTTCCCGTGTACACGCGCGCGCGTTTCTCCTCGACCACCGCTTCGTCCGTCACTCGAGTTTCGATCGTTCGCTTATTCGCTCGTCGAGCTTTCGCCACTTCCGTACGACGACGCGTGCAAGATGCAGTGCGCGGGCGAGGAGGAAAATCGACGAAGGAGAGAGAGAGACAGAGAGAGAGAGAGAGAGAGAGAGGGACAGACAGAGAAAGAGACACAGTGCGTGAGACAGAGAGGGAGAGAGAGAGACTTGGCCGAGAAGTGCAGCTCTATTTTTAAAGGAGCGCGGCTCGTGCGAAAATTGACAATGTCATTTTCGTCCAAGAGCACGCGAGGGGAGTGATATGTTTTGCTTTTGCTCGCCGAGCGAGAGGTGGACGGAGGAGAGCGTTGCAGCTGTCCTGCACGGCAGAGAAAGAGAGACTGATAATAGAGAAAGAGAGAAGCTGCTGCTGCACAGTGCTACGCGGAAGGAAAAGAAAAACAGTGATGAATCGGCGGAACTTTTTCGACCAGTCGATCTTTTTTCGGTCCAGTGCGAGTGAGAGGTGCCAAAGATAGAGAGAGAGAGAGAGAAAGAGCGCTCGCGCGAGAGAGAGAGGGACATAGAACGGAGAGAGAGAGAGAGAGAGAGAGAGAGAAAGAAAAACAAACAAACAAAACGATAAGATAGCAAAGCTGCAGCAAGAAAAGTGGAGTGAGGCGGAAAATCGAACGACACCGCAGAGAGAGCGTGCGAAGCGTGTACACAGCGAAGGTCGAGGCGGCAACGTGTGCGCGTATAGCAGTAGTAACAGCCTCGGTAGCTTTCCCGAGCAAAAATAACCACCAAGCGGGCGAAAAGCTCGGACGGAAAAGCGCGCGAGAGCAACCCACTATACGCGCACGAAATAGCGCGGGGATCCGCGTGACGTGACCCGGGTGTCCGACTCCGAGCACCGCATCTCTCTCATTTCCCCGTGTGTATCGGACTTTTCTCTGTTTCCGCGATCGTCGAGACGCTATCCGCCACCGCGTGCGCGACTCTGGTGTGGGTATCGGCCGACCGACGGGGGATTTTTGACAGCGAACTTCGAGAGAGAGAGAGAGAGAGAGAGAGAGAGAGAGAGAGCGCGTGTCACGCACCGAAACACGTGAAAATCAGTGACGTACGACGAGAGAGGATCCCGCCGCGTCCCGCCTGCTCCTCTTCTCGCCTGTCTACCGTGGGATGCATCGTGTATTACTTGTCTCTTTTTGTATTTGGATCGCGCGCGCGCATCCATTAGTGGCTACTCTTGGCGAGCGCCACTTTTTTCCGCCTTCCGGATACCCTGTGCAGCGCTCGGTTTTTTGGATTTTCCGCGCTATTTTGAAAGCTTGCCGAGGCGGCGGCGATGCGCTCCCGAAGCGGGCAGATCGATTATTTATGCGCGAGACAAGTGTTTTTGCTTTGGTCGTCCATCGGTGCCGGACGCAAGGGCTAGAGGAATGCCATTTACAGTTCCGTCACTCGTTGTTTCCAAGATAGCGTCCGTTACTACTTAAAAAGTTTCCCTTAATCTCGCGCGAGCTGCGGATTGTTCGATTTCGCGATCTTGCGAGTGATATTTATGGGATTGATGAAAGGGTTTGATCGTCTTTGAGTAACGGCGTCCGTGTTGGTGGCGATCAGTCGGCGATGTTTTATCGTTGTCGAGTATGCGAAGTGCGCGAGTCTGCTTTTAAACGCGTTTCGCTTTTGATTTATACGAATTTTCTGCCACAACGAAAATGCTGGTGCCAAGCGATGTGACGAACCTTGCGCGGAGACTATAAATTCAGCTTCAGCAACGGGATTTGAAAAATTAAATGAAAAATACTTAGCTCACCGGTGTGTCGTTCGAAAAGATTTAGAAATACCATAGAAGAATTTAATTTCGACAAAGATAAAGCGTTAGATTAATGCGTGTAAAATTTAATTATAGTCTGCGATGCATAGGATTCCTATCATAATTAATAAAATATTCTTTGTACCTATAGAAATTTGATATTTACATTTAACGTGCCATTTGAGTTTTCTTTTAAAAAGTTCCTATTATTATTCATAAAAAGGAACGCGTTCTGAAAATATCGATTTGTACTGCACAACGCACACTTACTACGTCAAAAATATCGCGTAAAACTCGCCAAAACAATCTCGGCAGCAATGAGAATCAAGTGAGCATCCCAGAAAAGCATCGCTCAACTCGAGCGAACTTGTCGAGAAAAGAATTCGCCTCGAGAAAAGCCGCGCAACGGCTTATCCTATAGAAGCGAATCGCGCGTGTGTCTATATAACTTCAATATGCAAGATCAATAGCGAGATCTTGAATGTTTCGGGGCAGGCGGAACCGTAAGGTTATACATTCCGTAGCGCGTGGCCTGCCGAGCGCTAGAGATATTCGTAAATATGAATTTCTAAAGCACGCGCTCGCGCTCGTGACCTTGTCCACGCGCGCTCGCGCATTTTGGCAGCTGTTACACTCTCTCGCGCGCGCTGCACGCAATTCCGCCTTTCCCAATACATATATTATGCTCTCGCGCGCCACCCACACGACGCGTGCAGATCTACATATATATAGAGAGACACGTATGAGAGCGCGCGGACGCAATAGCGAATGTAGGTATAAGCATACGGGAAGCGGCGCAGCGACGGCTGGTCAGAAGTCGAGGTGGGAAAATCTCGCGTCTACCTCGGCTTTCTTCGATATGCGCCCGCTGCTGCACACACCTTTCCTCGTTCCCGCGTCCCCGTCACTCGGCCGCTATTTACATTGGCCGCGCGCTGCAAGCTCCTCGCGATCGTTTATTTTTATTCCTCCTATTCCTTCCTTCTTCTCTCCTCTTTATACTCTATTATTCGTTTTCTCCTACTGCTGCTGCTGCTGCTGCTGCTGCTGCTGCTGCTGCTACCCTCTTCTTTTTTTGTACGCCGATAATTTAGCCAAATGATTCTTTGTTCCGGCGAGAAAGAGAGAGAGAGAGAGAGAGAGAGAGAGAGAGAGAGAGCGAAAGGAAAAGTGCTGATCTTTTGCGTTGAATTGTTCATTTTTTAAGATCCGAGGATGAGAAGTTTGGACGGCAACGAAGTGATTCTTGGAGCTTTTCTACGGCTTACTCTGATCGAGTGTATGGTTTTGAGAAGATTACAGGTGAGATGTTACTTTAGTTTCGTTTTACATTTGCGTATACTCTGTGCTTCATGAAAGAACTGCTTCTCGCCGTACTGTTATACACAATTATTTGATCAACTATTGCGAGGATCAATGGATAAAACACTGCTTGACAATCGTTACTTTTTATATTTTACTATGATTGGCTTTCAATTGATTAGGGCTATTATATTTAATCGGAGTCAATTTACGTTGACGTTAATATTCGATATTCGTCGCAATCTTATCAGTTATGACAACCGCGTAAAGCTTTCTCCAGTCATAGCTAAAATGAAAAACGTTGCTGATTATTTTTCTAGCATAATGTTTTAGATACAAAACTATTTTTACGAGGCTATCGATAATATAAATTATGTTGAATTAGACAATACGGAAAAGCTTGTAGTTAAGCATGGAAGATGCATCGTACTAATCAACAGCTTGGTACATCTTATCGACAAATTCGATATTATAATATAATAGATATTATAATCAATTACTATCATTTTACTTATGCGTTAGATATCTTGGGTTATTATATTTTAGGTATTATAGCATTTTAGACTTTACAGATTTTCATTCATTAATACTCAAGAAATAATGATCATTCAAATAAAATAATATTACAAGAATTATACTTAAGCAATTCGTCATTTCAACACGCAGACATTCTCCTATCCGCTGTAATATTCTTCGATTTACACATTAGACTAAGTAAACTAAGTATAGTAACAAATCTCAAATTATTAAAAGTATCTGTAATTGATGCACATATAATAACTTAACGATATACTATTAACGTAATGATATACAGCACGTGTGTGTATGTGTGGCTATGCACATTTATCAACGCCAACAAAGTAAACTGACTAATTTATTTCTATGCTTATTAGAACGTGATTTTTATATCTCCGTTAATGTGTTATAAAGTGTCCTTGAACTTTCGCCAACGAATATCAGTGCAGGCTGCAAAGATTAAGATTAAAATCAACGTTTCTAGTTTTAGCACAAATTTCATTGTACAAAGGATGGACTACTTTCATAGATAAGACTTTACAGCACCTGCTGTATTTCATCATACCACGAGTTATCTTAATCAAGGTGTTATTTGGAAAAGTGTCTGCACGATAGATTCTTTATCGATTGTACAACACATTTATAAATCTAAAATCTATCTTTAATATATAAATTAGCATTGATAAAAGTACAGGTAGTGCTGTCCGATCATCGGACGAACTGCGACATAAATATCAAAGCCAAATTTTCGTGCGAACGCGCCCAAAAATTAATTACCCTGAATTTTGCATCGAGTGCAGCGTTTCATCTCGGTACGTCAATTGCGCGCGGACCAACTCTCTGTCCGCGTGGCATTGATTTTCCAACGAGTCGAGTACGCGTAATCGCGACGATCAGAGACGAGTATAGGCAAGAGAGAGAGAGAGAAAGAAAAGCTGCAAGAGAGCGACCGGCGCGTCTTTCGCAGACAAGGCGAGCGTCGGAAAAAGCGTCGAAATACATGGAGATGACAAGCGGCGCGAGTTTCCTAAGCGAGGAGTGTATTCCCGCGCGTTTTCCTTGACAGAGCGAGAGACGAGGACGACGACGAGTGTCCGGTAGTTGCCTCGTGCATGCGCGCAGGCCGCTTTTGCTGTGTACGTATAAATGCATGCGAATGTGTACACCAGATGTATATATATATATATATATATATATGTACATCTGTGTCGAGCGTTTTCTTCACACGTGCGGCGTGTAGAGCAGCAGCGACTTGTGCCGCATTAGCATGAGGACTCTTTCTCTCTCTCTCTCTGTGCGCGCGCGCGTTTGCAGCCGATACACGTAAGCTAGAGAGAGAGAGAGAGCTGCGCTCTGTCTTCTCTCTTGTTCTTCTTATAGTTCTTCTTTTCTTCCGCTGCTGCCGATGCTTTTCTATTTCATTTAGATTTCCGATGGTCTCTTTAATGTAGGCTGGTGAAAATTCGAAATTGAGATATGATTAAGATAAAGCTTATTAACGATTGAAATTGATGAAAAAGATCGCCTGGGACAATTCGGCACCTAAGGCAATTAACATTCCAAACATAATTGCAGTATTACGTTAAAAATGAAAATCCTAGGAAGGTCAATATTTGTGGTTTTAACTTTAAAGTTGGAGCGTATCCGTTAAGCTACTGATTTACTGTGAAAACATTAAATAATGAATGAACTTACTCGAATAAAATCTACGCTAATTTACTCTATTACCGCTTACCGCTTATCATGATCACTTTTCTAACTACTTCGCGTTCTTTTTAACTAGCAAAGCTCAAAATAAACTCTTTATCCGAATGCTTTAGCGGACCAAAAGAACTTGGATGATGTCAATAAAACTTCTTTATACAAAGAGAGAAAGTGGTCCGAAACTCCATTACCATTAATGCTCAAAATAGCGCGTGCACTTCCGCTGGCTTTCGTTTTCCATTTTCCTTCCGACGAGCTAGGCGCACTTCAGAAAAGTCCTGAAAAAACTACGGAAACAAAATTAACGTCTGAAATTCCCAAGATATAATATTTATTTATATATGAATTACAGGTAAATAGGATTATGAAGATCGATAAGTACTATTAAGTATTATTTATAACGCGGTACAGTAGATCTAATGAAAATATGCGATATTTAGTAGATGGAATAAACAGGAGAATGAAATCTTCGTATCGCAGTAACTGTGATTTTATGAAAATCCTAGCTGAAAAATCTATAAGTAACAGAAAGAAGAAGATCCGCGAAAGATGGGCCGGGCGTCGCGAGCCGGCAGCTACGGCACTGGGAGCGCGCGCAACATAGACGTTTGACGTTTCGCGAAGGTCGCATGCCCTGGCTCTCTCTCTCTCTGATTCACTCCCTCTCTCTCTCTCTCTCTCTCTCCCTCACTCACTCCCGCTATGCAGTTCTCGCATCACACAGCTTTAGAGCTTCCCCTTCCCTCCGCGCCGACTCCGCTGCAGCCGCCTCTTACGCACATACGCACGTACGTATATTTAATGGCCGTTACGCGTCGAATCCGCGGAAAGCGCGGATCCTGGCACCGCGCGCGAGCTCTAGTGCATGTGCATCGGCGACTTTTAGAAAACGATCGCCGCCGCCGCCGCCGCCGTCGCCGCTGCTGCTGCCTGCACCGAGAGCAGAGCGTCACACAGCCGGAAAACAATTATTTCGCATTCTTCACGCGGCCGTAATGCAGTACTTGGCTTTTTGCGCTTCGTACACGCGCCGAGCTCTCCTGGCTTTTTTTTTACACTCGCGCGCTTGTCGCGTTTTTTTTTTTTCTTTTTTTTATGCGGCGCGTGACGAGTGCAGTAGCGACGCGACTGTTTTGAATTTGGATTGTTCGTTTCGGTGCGGGCTTTTTGGGAGATTGATCGACGCGGGATTGGTTAGATTGGGAGTGAGAGATGATGCTTTATGGAGGTGTATTGCGATTACGACCAGTGATTTGTTTCGTAATAAAGTTTGGGTTTTTTTTTTATTCTTGTTTAGAACGACTATTAAATTGCTGCGAAATATTCTAATTTTATTTCTGGACTGTCGTATATAACGTAATTGTTGCAATAAGAAATTAGATATGAATTTATTATAAGTAATTCGATTTCCTTATTTCTTTATTGAACAATAAAATTTCAATCTAGAGAAAATTAACCTTTAGACAGATCTGTATTTACCCATGCCTTTATTTCAGGTTTATTAAAAAATTATAGGTAAGTCTTTTTTCAAATAGAAGACTTAAAAAGATTCTAACATGAACAAAATATTCAGTGGTTTCTTAATGAAAAGTGACAACTGCAGCGTCACGACTGATTTCAAAACGGTCTTTTTCTACTGAAAAACTTATCATACCTCCTTAGCCTAATAAGAAATCGAACATTTTTACAATAGATCTGAAAACTATTGTTCCTTGACGCATGAAGGAACTAGATTTATAGTTTGATTCGTGTTAAGATATGAATGTTTATCGCCTTGAGCATTTTCTTTCATACATTTTTCAATATTATTAGACACGTGAAAGTAAAGAAAACAAACATATCAACTACTTGTGCGTGATTTCTACTTTTTCTTCGTACATTCTATTTATAACGGTCAAAAGATCTATTGTGTCTACACATGTATTGTCTTAACTTTTGTATGAACTGAATTACATTTTATACATTAAAGTGATTAGAGTAAGATAAGTTTTAAGAGTGAAAAATTCGGTATAAACAATTTTGAGATTGTACGCTATTTATATACTTGTGTAAAACTTTAGAACAAATAAATTGTCACGGTTGATCAGTCAACGGTCAACAGCCAATACATATATATTTCAATATAAAATACTTTAAAATTGACATTAAAATCACACAGTTCCAAAAAATATGGACGAAACTATAAATACTGCAGTTCATTTTGTAGACAGAAAAGTTCCCGAGCTTTTTAATACAATAAAAAATGACTTACCTCTAATAACACGACCAAACAATTTCATTGTCCCGCTCGTAGTAATAAATTGTACACACATGCGACAGATCGATAACGCATCAGTAAAAAAAAAATCCGCTCATACTCGAATCCCCCCAAAAATTTCGCGTCATCGTAACCGAAAAATCCACCTCATGCGCATTCCATGAACAGCATGAAAAATTTTCCTCTCTCGCGCTCTCTATCCGGCTATTTTTTCACGTCTCCCTCTCGTTCTTTTTTTTATAAATCAGGCAGCAAAGAGAGAGAGAGACAGAGAGACAGCGAGAGGGGCAAAGTCTTCATTTTCACATTCAATTGAAGCGCCAATCACGTGGCCATCGCGTTGCGACGCGCGTCGCGTCGGTTCATCGAAGCGTCCCGCCCGATTGCTTTTGCCTCTCTCACTCTTTTTCTCTCTCTCTCTCTCTCTCTCTCTCTCTCCCTCTGGTGATCGCCGAAAAGTTATTCCGCCCGATGAACGCAGCCGTATGTGTATAGCCAAGCCTGTGATTTTTCAATTAAAAGCTCCGAAAAAAAAATAGGCGAGCGCGGAGCAGGGCAAAAAGAGTATAAAATAAAAAAGCAAGGTGCACGCGGATTGCGATGTTTGGCTCTTTATTGGACCATACGCGCCTACGGATATGTATGTCGAAAATCGTTATTTTTATCCCCCGCCGCGGCGCGATGCGATATGCGAAATCGCCGCGTGTATCTCTTCGGCTCCTTCTCTCTCGCTCTGCTTCTCCCGTGCTCTCTCGCACACACAGTTTTTTTTGCACTGAAACCCTTTGTATTTCGTCCCGGCTCGCGTAGCCTTTTTTTTCATTTTTTTTTATTTATCGAGATTGAAATCGATCCGTCGCTGCTGCCGCTGCTCAGCACGCGATGAAAAGCCCTTGCACTCACCGCTCGTCTCTCTCTCTCTCTCTCTATCTCTGCCTTTTTGCTCCACACCCAAGTCGAATCGAACTTTTTCACTCGCTCACTTAGCTCGCGAAGTAGAGTCTCGCCGCCATTTCGTCATTCTTCGCGAATCCGCGGCTTTTCGACGATTTTTCTTAAATGCGTTTTTGTCGCACGGCTCCTCCTCGCTCGGCCATTTAGCGCGACCATTCGCGCTTGCGAATTTTTCCTTTCTCTCCAATTTTCTTCCTCCGCCACTCGTCGCCCTTTTCCTCCTTCCTCCAGCTCCCGTCCCTCGTTCGCTGGAACAATCTTTTATTGTCGGCTGACGCAGCACACTTTTCCAGCCTCTCGCGGGAAAGGGACCGTAGCGAAAGTTAGAAACGCATTAGTCCGATAAACTAACACGTTGCAGACGATCGCCAACAAGTTCGAGCTGCCATATCGCATATGAGCGCGGCAAAATAAAAAGTATCGAGTGTTGCCAGTCCAAGTTTGCACTTCATAACTTCATCTAATTCATTATCATTGTGCCTCAGATGAAGCTGCGCTGCAGTGATTTCATCTTGTATATGATTATTTTCTGTGTAAGAATATCCTATGAATTAAGAATGGGTTTTTAATTTGTATAAACTAATAAGATTCCATCCGAGTAGGCGAAAAAAAAATAATTGAAAAACAGTTTAACATAATAGACTTTTAAAATACAAATTGTATTGCTTCAATTGATATAAATCAGTTATTAACAATTTTTGTGAAAAAACTAAATTTGCTAAAAGTAAAAAAAAAATTGAAGGGCATACAAATCGGTCATTTCAAGTATAAATGAATTTGAAGTAAAAACTTTTATAAAGCAGCATTCAATTCCTTTTTAATTTAAACGGAAAAATACTCAACTTCTAGCCATAAACTGTGACGGCGTCACATACTGCGGAGTACTTTAGTTACAGTCTAGCTCATAAAAACATCCGAAGTACGTGAAAAGCTTACTAGATAAGAAGTAAAAGGTAAAAACGCTTCTCTCTATTTTCGGTTGATCGAGAGATCAAAATATTAAAATAAATAACTAAGTATATAACGGCAGGATATTTTACGACATCGAGTTTTAAATTATCAAACAATAGAGTATACAAATATAATATTAAACATAGTATTTCAATTTCTTCATTGCTTCACAGTTTTTGTTGCCTAAGTTTATGATTTTGAAAAATAGA
Source organism: Megastigmus dorsalis (assembly GCA_900490025.1). Taxonomy (NCBI): domain Eukaryota; kingdom Metazoa; phylum Arthropoda; class Insecta; order Hymenoptera; family Megastigmidae; genus Megastigmus; species Megastigmus dorsalis. The sequence continues at coordinate 24,038 of UELU01139289.1, read as the reverse complement.
ACATATAAAATTTTAATAATTTTTTAACTTAAATAAAGAAAAGTGTCCATTACTAATAAAAACATGATATAATTGCAGGGAACATCTACGAAATTTATATCATGTTTCAAAGTATGAAGAGATGTTCAAAGTAAAAAAAAGTTAACCCTCTACTTGAAGGGAAATATTTCAGAAAAATCCGAGGTGATCGAACCCTATGCTTATTATATGGAAGTGAAAACAAACAAATATGACAGGAGACAGTGATTTTTCAACAAATTTTATTTACTTTACCTTTTAAGTACGGAGCACAAATTTTTTAATTTAATCTTTTTCTATGTTCTAAATAGTAGTGTAGGTTTTACATATTTCCTCTATATACTACAATTTAAGCAATATCTGCAAAAGTCTCTGTGAATAGTGCATGGCAACCACGTAATGTTTATATCATTACCGAGATGGTGACAGAGAGTTTTTTCCAAAAATTAATCATTATATATTTCGTTAAATGCAAGAACCGGTTAGGTAGGTTAGGTAGGTATCTTTCCGACCATAGCGCATCCTCTTAAGCATATGTTGTTAAACTAAGAGGACTTGAGTAAAATCTACCTAACCATCTTAAGTAAATTTACTTAGGTGCTTTTCCTGCGTTATACATTTGATTCAAAATTCATGGACTTTTTTTCTTTCGACAAAGCTAAAAAGCCATTTTTCGCGGTGATGAATAAGTGAAAATTTTGAAACTTTCAGAGAGGAAATCAATCATAGTTTACTCCCATTCTTAAGCTCTGCACACATCCTTTCAGTCTCGTGCAGATTTAAGAGGCTCTTTAACGTCCACCTTATTAGTCAGCCCGTCATATTCGTACGCGTTCCCGTCAAACTCGCAGCGCCGATTTAACAGCCGCTCGTCGTAATTCATCGACCAACTGACTTTTGGCCCGCGCGCTCCACCGCCTTTATTTCCCCATACTTATATGTATATACCTCTTTTTCTCTCCCTCTATTTCTCCGGCTGGCAAACATACTGTCTCTCTCACTTTCTCTCCTTCGTTCGTTTTATACCCCATGCACACGGGAGTGTGGGTGAGCAGAAGACCCGCGCCGCGTCGTTAAGAGCACCGACTAACGACGTGCGTGCGATTGTAGGTGTCTCTCTCTCTCTCTCTCTCTCTCTGTGTATGCGTGTTTGTGTGTGGACACGTCTCTTATGCTCTTTTTTACTCTCTCCCTCTCTCTTTCTCTCTTTCTCTCTCAGTACGTCCACGGAAACCGACGCGAAAAATCCCCAAGTACGACGACCTTATCCGCGCTCAGACTCGCTCTTGGGCGTTTTGCCGGAGAGCGCGAAAAAAAGGGAACGCAGCCGCGGAGGTGGAGGTGCTAGCGAACTGCCGCGACGGGCGAAAACTAACGAGAGACTGAAATGCGCGCGTGTGTCTCTGTGTGTATGTGTGTGTGTGAGTGTACGCGTGGCGCGGAACAAAGAGAAAATCGATAGAATATGGGAAAGTGAAGGAGAGGACTTTAAGACGCGGAAATAAAAGGGCTCTTTTAATGAGCATATTGTTTCGATTGTCTACGAAATTATAATAATGGACTGCGTTTGAATTTTTTTTTTGTTGCATCCTGGCAAGTTTGAGGTTTGTGTTTTACGCGCTGGAGTGGAATAAAACGAGACGTGTAATATTGTGCGTTTGCTTTTTTCTTATAATCGTACATATGTGTAAATGGAAACATTTTCCTTACATTAGTTTTAATGTTAGATAAAATTTTAATCATTAATTAATAATAGTCATTTCGTAAGTAACAATAATGTTAGTATTAATAATAAATCTGAAACAATGATACAATTTTTTCTTATACTTTTATTACCCATTTATTGCAGCAGAATTTATCTTTCTGTTGCTTTTATCTATAATCCATGCTTCAAATAATGTATTTAAAAGACTATCTTCTAAATATATATACGAGTGAAAATGAAAAATTAAGGTTTTTAATTTCAATGCACTATTAACAATTTTTACATTATTATACAAGTAAAAATCGAAAATTATAATATATCAGAATAATATGAGTTATACGTATTTAATAAGCATTAAAAATTTGTTTTCTCACGTAATTTCGTACATGCTCGATAATTGTAATAAATTAATCCTAATTTAGATTATATATATAAATAGATATCATCTTTCTAAACCCTTTAATAGATAAACTAATAATAAAATTAAAAGTACCTATTCAGCATTGCATTTATAAAAGAAACATGCGATTTACGAATAGAATATCGATCTCATGATAACATAAAATCAATTTTAATAAACAGTAAATATTAGTTTTATAAAGTTCGTGAACAAAGCTTGACCTATAATCTAATCATTGTGTAACCATATGTAAATAAACGATTTTATTCAATTTCGAAGTATCAGTTCTTGAGAGTTTTAATTAAGTACTTTTAGTACTTCTTTAATATCGATAATGTTTAAAATTAATATTCGAATAAAACTGCAAGAAGCTTACAAGGGAGCAGCTTCCTTGCAACATATATACACGCCGTCAGACAAACGTTGACTAGCGATGCACCACATGTCCGCGTAAAAGTTGTATAAAACGTAAACGCAAGGATAACCCGGGCAATAATCAACATCGTAACTTACGCACTTGAAACAGGGTCATTCTGTAAAACACGAATCCAAAAATAGCTGCTGCGAATCTCTACACACGTCGGAGTTTTCAATGCGCACAGGCGACGAAGAGAAAGCGAGAGAGAGAGAAGCGAAAGGTTCGCCCATGAAAACAACCAATTGAGTGGGCTCTAAAGTTTAAAATCCGGTAGCGAAGTGATGTAGGCAGAGAGAGAAAGAGAGAGAGGAGACGACAGTTGCGGTGATGGAGAACACTACGAGGGGCAAGCATGGAAGAGAGAGAGAGAGAGAGAGAAGAGAAAAGCCGCGACGACGCGCGAAGGGCGTAAAAAAGCTGGCAAACAAGGGAGAATAGGGGAGGGAACAAGGAAGAGTGAGTGCGTGCAAGTGAAAGAGTGAGAGAGTGAGAGAGTGAGAGAGAGAGAGAGAGAGAGAGAGAAAGGGCGACCTACAGCAACCTTCCACTCGCCTTTTACGAGGTCCTCGTAGTACGTAAATGCGCGTAGCGAGCGTTTTACAAACCCATAACTTTAACGATATATATATATATAAGCTTGCACAGAACAGTCGGGACACGTAGGCAGACAGAATCCTGGGATGTGCAGCTATGGGTCTGTGTGTAGGTAGGTCGACGCACTAACTGCACTGTCGGGATTCAGCTGGGGAGTAGACCGTTTGAATTGTTTCCAAATGGTTCCTTTCTTCGGGCTCTACGACGTGCCATACCTACTCCCCCCCTCTCTCTCTCTCTCTCTCTCTCTCTCTCTGCGTCTCTCTCCTCTTTCGCCTCTCCTTTATTCCTTATACTTCAGTTGCCTGCACTGCCGCTGCAGTTCTCCGCCGGCATTCGCTTTAAGATTGAAGCAAAGTGCCTATAACCGACTTTGTCCTAGTTAAACAACAGTTGTTTCCGCCGCCCCGAAATTACTCGCTTAATTTACGATATAACACGAGACTCGGCGCGCGATTAACGATATGGCTTTGAATTTACAGTTGATGTCGACGCACGCAAATTTGCGCGTCGATTCCTGGAAGGATTTCGGCTGCTGGCGTTCTATTCCTTCGTTCTTTTTTTTTTTGTCTTTTTCTGCATCGGATTAATGACTGCAACAGTGATTTATTGCTGAAAACGGTATACACAGTTTAGTGTGTGTGTGTGTGTGTGCGTTTTTTTTTTCTTTTCGCTGCCACGAATATTAATTAAATAGAAAAAGTAAAATGATTAATGATTAAACAATGTTAAGGAGGTACAACTATGTACTATAAAGTGACTAATTTATATTAATGAATTCACAGATTCTTAACATACTCGTAGACTGATTGCAGCCGCGATGCAAATGAAGCCATTCAATGTTTCTTTATTACAGCAATTAATTCATTATTACAGGCAGGAGAGTACACACTCAGACGCATACACAGAATCGAACTGATTTTGCATGCATCCGCTGGCCGCACGCAAACACGAATTTTCAGCTCCTCGTGTGTATGAGCCGTAGAGTCTCGGGAGAAACTCACTTAAACGCGGCTCTGTACACTTTTACGTTTTTAATATGAAATCCGCGATAGAGAGCAGCAGCGGCGTTTTTCTCTCGATTAATCTCGGGTGCAGCGCGACAGAAATAAAACAGCGATCCGTCAATCCCGAGAGTCATCGTTGGGTTATACACACAGACGACGAAACATGACGCACTCACCTTACGTACATTACACCCGGACAATTTCTCCACGCACGATAAAGTAAGCGCTTCTCTCTCTCTCTCTCTCTCTCTCTCTCTATCTCTGGCTCCGTTGGTGGCTGCAGTTAATTTTTTTCTCGCTGATGCGCCCGACGCGCGCGATATTTACGCGCAGTGCGGCCGATTATGCATGCTCTCGACTTGCTCCTCCCGTGCGTGTATACGTACATGCACGTATCGGTATAGTTACGCTCATTTTAAATGAGCCGCTGCACCGACGCTCCGACCTTATGCACTTTTTATCGACTGCCGCGTGAGCCCTTATTTTGCCCTGCGCTTTCTTGCACTCCCGAGACGCACGGATAAGCCGCGTCAAATTAAACTGTGTAAATCTTGTACTTTGTCGGCGATACGTTCTGCCCCCTTATGTCCTTTCATTTTTAGAATTGCTTTTGTGCCAAATTAAAAAAGAAAATAATAAATATTAATTTACCGTGCGAAACGTTAAATTGACGCAGGTTTATTTTTGTCATTAGGAACGAGGGAAGAGGGTTATGCTACGAGGTTTCCTTGGCTGCGGACTATTCTTTATTAGCGCTGTAGTCATATTTCATATGCTTTATCGGTTACTCTTTACTTTATCTTAGCGAAATGCAAGCTCGTGCGATGGCTCAATAAATCAAAATATTTCAAATACATTCAAACTATGTATAGACGTGATAACTGCGACACGTGTCATGAATTACATAGTAATTAGATAACAATAGAGATATAAGCTCGTATAAATACTACATAAACGAAATCACTTTAAATTAGGGAATCAACTCGAGTATGAGGATAAAGTTTTATTTTTAAATATTAATTGTTTTTCTTTTTCAATATTGTTTTTTACTTATGATTTTACATTTAGTGCAATTATATGTTAATTCTTTATATTAAAGTTTCATTCAGCTATTATTCGTAAACGATGACAAGAAAGCAACTACCACACGATTAAATTAAAGTAATCATTGTAAAAGTTTTAAAACCATTTCTAAAAATAAGTAATTATTCAGAATAACTTACTTAGTAATCAAATTTACAATGAATAAAGATTGAAGGCTCCAACCATAAAAAAGGCTCGCACCTCGTCCAAGAAATACAAAGTATACTTTTTTATAAGAGAAATTAATTAATTCATAGGATGCAAATGCATCAGCTCGAAAAAAATGTCTCATAAACACGTACATGCCGTCGTGCATGAGTATGGCTTATTGAAAGACATATCGGATGAGAAGCTCGATAAAGAAGCGGATGGCAAAAAAGGATTTACCACTGAAAATGTTTATCACTGCGCGTTGACAACAAAGTTTCCACAAAACTGCAAAGTGGCTGCAAAAAAAAAACAAGCCGGCATCATAAAACGACGCGTTTAGTTGGCGAAGGCAAAAAAGCCCAAGTCTCTGGCACTCGATGCTGCGAAAGAATCTCCGCGACGACGTCGGCGAACATCGGCAAAAAGAAAAGCGAAAAAGCGCTCAGGTATATATATGGATGTCGCGGTTGCGTAAAACGAACGCACCGATTATATAGCGGTAGCCGTGCAATGAGGTGGCGTATAATATGTATACATATATCGCGACACGCGCACTACCACCGATGCAATAAGACGCAATTTTAATTACCGACAAAAAAATCGGGTTTTTCCTGAGCAGCCCAGCATTCGCGATAAATTCTCCTCCTCCTATATAGCCTCGACGCACGTGTCGCGAAACTCGCAACAAGCGGCGGCAGCGGCGGCAGCGGCGGCTATAGGATAATCTCGTGCGTTATCGCGCAGAAATCTCGCTCCCAGTCGCCGCGCTCGCGCGCGGCTCTCTCTGGGTAATTTACCTCATACCCGTTTCTCCTCAGGTGCTTCGTCATTTATAAGATCCGAACTATAGCGCCAGTTCAGATGTTCTACTACGCAATCCGCATATCAATTAACGAGCGCGCGAGCGCTTGCCAAGTTTCTCGCTTGCACTCTGCGAATGTCTTTCTCTCAAAATGCTATGTTTCGCGTCCTGATTTACAATAATCTTGGGCATTATTTCTCAGCGGCTTTATTGCTGCACATGGTCTTTGAAATCTCCCTTGTAATTTCAACAAAAGTACTTGCTGATCGCTATAAGATGCGGGACGAAAAATTCGTATTGGTGTAGAGGAAACTTAGAACACTCGTATTATTATTTAAACTTTAAAAACATTTATATTAAGATAATCGAGACTCTAAATTGAAGGGAAGGTCGAAATAATATTGATTGACCATTGTGTCTTTCTGTATTCGTCTGTTTCTACTTCCACGGCTTGAACTTCTAGTTACGTTCAACTCAGCCTTTTTAAAATATTTCCTTCCTATTTGTAAACTAATAAGCAGTGTCAGGAGAATAAAGTAAAGAATTTACAATTTCAATTAAATGATGTTCAATTTTGCAATGGCAGCAATAAAAGCTATTTCCTTCAAGGTTTTCCCTTGAAAAATCTCCATATAAGTAATACTCTATTGGCCACTCGAATAAAATATTTAACATTTTGTTATAATAGGTTTGATTTTACCGCCTGTAAGGAAAGTTAACAACCTCACTCTTACGATTTTAGAGTATGAGAATGTCAGATTATTGACCCTTTGATAAAAAGAAAGATTTTTGCGTTTGATCTTATAAATTGTTTGTAGCTAAATATTTACCTATCTTTATGTATAGTCTATATTTATGAATTATAAATATGTATATGCAGATATGTGCACTTATTCACAAACATTAAAGTACGAAAATACACCATAAACTAAGTCTATAAGATGAAACACAAAAACATATATTGTCTTGCTTTCTGACCAGACAATGAATTATTTAGCGTTTGCTATCCAGAAATCATAGACTAACTTTTGTCAGTCTCGATGTTATTATTTTTTCTTATTTTCACATTATTCTAATACGTCTCGGATTTTTCTTTACCATTCACATGTGCCATAGAAAACTCGAATAGATTTGAAAATAAAAATAAAGTGCCTGGAATGAATTACATCGTTATCGTTATACTTATACTGATTTTCTTAAAAGTATTATTATATCTAAAAATTAATTTTATTTCTGCATAATATATTTCCATTTCTGCGGGTGAAATCATAATTTTAAAATTAATAGAAATTAATTAAGTGAATAATCTTTCTACCTAACATTATCATTTGGATATGTAATTATTGATAATCATTTTACTTATTACAGTAGCTAGCAATAAAACTACCGATAAAAGTAGCCACGAGTTTCTATCGACATTCCCACTCTCGCGTCCCTGTTTGCCATCTTTATGTTTCACTCGCACTCGACTCGGCATAACCGCATCCTTTTCCCCCTCATTCTAGCAAACGCCTTCCCGTATGCGTATACGATACTGTTGAATGCTCATAAGCGCATGGGAGACTGTATAGATATGCATAAACTTGCATATTTGCGGATACTTACCGGGATAGGCGAGTACGCGTGTAGCTTTGTCGCGGAGACGCGAGAAATATTTACGACGACCAATTTCGCGTCGAGAAATATAGTGTGTGTCTGTGTCTGTATATATGTGTGTGTGTGTGTGTGTGTGTGCAGCATACGCGAAACGAAATTTCCAACTTTATACGCGCGCGGCGAGAAACACTTATAAAGAGATTAAGATGAGAACTTGTGAATGTTTGATCGAAATTTATGCGATTCGCATAGGTTATAACGCGTGTAATCGTAAATTACGATTGCTAATTTTATTAAGGTGCGTGATTTAAAAGGCTAAATGAACCGGCGAGAACTCGATTGATGAAGTATTTAAAAAAATTTATGATTGAGCATTTCGTGTGAAATAGCAAAAGTATCTTAATTACTCGATTTAATCACTTGAGTATGGCTTATTAGTGTGAAAAGTTTCTTGAGCGCTTATATTAATTAGTCAGGACTGTAATCAATCAATTGAAAATAACATATCAGAAATCTATCAACTTGCATAGTTAAAAACATATATAAAACTAGATATTTCCATTGTTTTTACGCGAATTAATATTCCTAATAATCGTTAAAGCTAGATATAGCAAGTTATTTATTTTCATCAATATTAAATGTACATCTAGTGCATAATGCCTATATACTAATAGTTTTTTTTTTTTGTATGAATGCTTTTATGAGCCTTATTTCAGCATCTAACGTTTATTGAAAATTTATTTCATTATATCATAAAGCTATACATATATACAATCTATTCTTATTATAATATTTACACTGATTTGTATATACTAATAGTATGTTTGTTGCTAATTTTATTTTATTTTCTGTACCTAACGATAATATTCTATTAAACTTTCATTACACCTAATATATAAATGATTTTTGCTTTTAAACTGGTTTACAATAAAATTTGTATAAAACATCATAATTTATCTCTATGCCGCTGACAAATTTTGTTTCGTGCTAAATATTGAAACGAATACCAGTGCACATTGTATACATAGTTTGTGCGTCAACTTTATTATATACAAAAATAAGTTTAGTGTCCAAAATAAATTTTACACAATATGTGCATTGTTAATGTTTCCTTTGTTCGAAATGAAACTAGAAATTTACGTTGAAAGTCAACGAGATTTTCACAAAATCATAGATCCATGCCAATTTCAGTCAAAGTACAAACGGTTACATATGTTAAATCTGCGAAACAATAATAGTGATTGCAGCGAAAATTTAAACTGCACATAATTCTCCGACGCTTCTTGAACTCATTTCCCACTCAAATTACATTATGGAAATAAAATTTAAAAATCGCCATAATCTAAGACGAAAACTTTTTAATACTCGATTCAAAGCTGTAATTCATAGAGTCTATCAATAGTCACACACATCATCGCAGCTTTCACACATTAGCGGCTCTCGAAAAAGTCAGCCTGCACTCCAGCTAATTACGCAGCTCGCTCCAGAATTCGCTCTGGTGTTCGCGTTTCGGCGGAAGAAAAGCTGCAGGATGGAAAAACAAAAGTCCTCGTCAAAAGCGAAAGGACAATTCTTCGCAATCACACACACGCTCTCTTACCTGTATATGTATATAAATATGTATATATATATATATATATATATATAGAGAGAGAGAGAGAGAGAGAGAGAGAAAGAGAGAATGAAAAGAACGGTACACAGTGAAGCTCGGTACAAATTAGTTTTCTTTGCGCAGGCACACGCGTCGCGCGGGCATACGTATGCATATAATGCGCGCCGTGTATCGGTGATTGCACAAAGGGCCGCGAGAGCTTGCAGAAAAAAAACTTGGACTCTGTGTGTGTCTCTGCGTGAGTGTATGTGTGTGTGGGTGTGTGTGTGTTATGTACGGGCTATGCATGCATGCGTGTCTCGCCGTTATAGTATAAAAGGATTGACCCGAAGAAAACCTCTAAAATCACATAAATAACTCGCTCGCGCTTCTGCGCCTTATGTAACGACGCATCGCGTTCAAGTGGGGGAAGTGAGAGCCCGAGAGAGAGAGAGAGAGAGAGAGAGTAGAGCGGCTGCGTGGCAGAGCGTGCACTCGAGTGTCTTTTCCGTGCAGCCTTCTTGCGCGGCGGGAAAAACAGGTGTTGCCGTCGTCGGTGCGCCGCGCCGCGCGTGCGAAGCCATGTAATTTCGGTGTTTTACACCACCACCATGGCGGAAAGCTCTGCTTTATAATAAGATTTTTTTTTGTCGCCGGTCGAACACCGACCTGCTGCTGCTATTGCTGTATACGCGATATACCTAGGAATTTTATGATGAACTAATTTTCATCAGCTGATTAACTTTGCGTGCTCTTGGCATATGACGATACACTTTTTTCCATGCATTTACTGTGTACAAAAATAAAAATGATTGATTTCTGCTTATGAATTTTTTATTATTTTAGATTGAATTATCTAATCTGATTATCAATTATTGTTCTTATGGTCATGGTACCAAAACTTGTTGTCAAATGCTTTCATCCGATAATCTCTTCGCAACAATGCTTGTTTGACTTGTTTGTTGATACGTAGTTCATTGTTAGGAACATGTTTTACTATTCTATCAAGTTTAACATGAACAAATTATCCGAATGTAAAATATTCATTTATTCTTTTTCACCGAGTCTATAGAAAATATAGAACTACAAAACCTCCGGCTGTATTATTACAATTTTACCAATTATTCTTCTAGATTTTAATGTTTTTTAATATCATATAACTTAAATAGTTAAGTAGTTAAAATATCACATTATATTAACTTTTATAGTGACAGTAAACCATATTCCATTTCAGTATATATCAGAGAATGAACAAACACGTAAAAATATCAGTGAAATCAGCGATCTACGCTAAGCATTCTCGGAAAGATCAAATTTAAAGAATTTGTTAAGATGTTGTATGGGTTTACGAGTCCCATGCTCTTGAGAGACGCACATAAAAAAAAGGTAGATATATCGCACCAACTCAATCTTCGTTACATATACCGAAATCGTCAATTGAGGTATTCAAACTCGACACCAGCGCGACGATCGTATATCTTCACGTCGGAGTTCCAAGAACACCGCGTGTTTTCCGCTAAGTGAATTTTTCAGCGGTACGAATATTTTAAGATTTGTATTTAGAATAATACTCGCGAGACGGTTGAAAATATTTTTATATTAAAGAAAAATCGGGACATCGTTTCGGACCTCTCGAATTAGCAAACAAGTTTTTTATATATATCTTCTTTTCCAATGATTTTTAATATTTACCAATAACTTTTTTACATTATTTGAATTCTCATACAAAGCTCTAACCCGAATTTAAATTTTTCCTCTCATTTGCTTACTTTTCTTCTCTAAATATTTGTCTCGGTCACTAACAAGTAAACAAACTGAAAGTATTAAAAAAAAAAAGACTCGGATGTCTACTTAATCTCGTACTTTGTCGAAAGAACAATCGGAACGCTGCAAGCGTCAATTTAATCGAAAAACAAACTTGACTCGCTCTTCTTTCGCAAGTGCAAATCCAAGGCTCGCGCCAACATGCAAATCAGCATCGGATCGATAAAAATGGCAAATCATAGGTTTTTCTCGAGTGCAGGTAGAATTTTCGTTGCGTCTTGGTGCTCGCACGGACAGACGCGCCACGTGCGGTACGTTAGAACGCTGCAGCGGTGCGTTTTTCTGCACTCGTCGAGGCAGCAGCGGCGGCGGCGGTGGCGGCGCAACCCAACTTCCGTGACTAGTTGGCAACAGATCGATAGATAAGATGTATGCTCGCGTATATGTAGCTGTGCATGTAGGCGCGCAGACCGGCGGCGGCCGCTGCGTTTATGGTAGGTCACGACTCAAGAACGGCGGACTGCGTGATGTGCGCAGCCTGACATTCCCCTCTCGTATATATAATACTGCCCACCTTGAGATGTCGAATATCGCCGCTCGACTCAATTATTCCTAATTTATACTGAAATATGTATTCCGTGTGTTTATGTGCTGTGTATGGAAGCGTTTGTGCTGCGGACGTTATGCTGCATCGCCTTGTCTTTCCCTGCGTGTATCAGGCTGCGTGGGTTGCGTGGTTCATCGAGCGATTTTTTCTTGTTTTATATTTTACGGAACTAAAGTCGGGTAACAGAGTTCAATCTTCGAATCAATTCCGATGAATGTTTAATCCTTAGCTTCGTTATTACTGAATCGGATTTGAAAATGTAATGCAGAAACGGCAATTTGAAATAATGAGATAAATTACGTTGACCTTACAAACTTCGTATCTTACACATGTTTTTTCTTTTATTTTTTTTTTTGAAGATGGGTTGCTTGAAAAGTGTTTCAAAAATATTTTAAAAGACAAACTTTATTTCTATACGGAATCAAATTTTTTCTTTTAGCTATGCTTGATTTTAAAAAAAAAATCAATGTCCGTTGCTGTACAGTTGTAAAAAATATGAATTAATAATTCTGGGACATTATAAAGCCATGAATAATCGAAACCCTCACTTAGTATACTCTTTTCACGTGTGTCGCAAACGTATAATTTAGATTCGTCGCAAAAGTTAAAACAATTCGAATTTGTCACAGTTTGGTCCCGAAATTCGCGAAACGTCAATTGGCTCGGTTTGCGCCGCTGCATCGCCGCGACCGCCGCCAGGCAATTGTGCTTCCGAAACTCCGCGGCGGCGAAATTTTCTATGAAAAAAGTTGTTTATCATAATGCGTTTCGCCGAAGCTCAGATAACGAAGAAAGATTGAGACATTCCGTATTCTTTTCGTAAGGAAAGGAGGCCTTGGCACGGAACACCTTTTTAAACAGTTGCATAAGCTCATTCCCGGTATCTGACTTGGAAAAAAAAATAATAAAAAGTACCCGCGAAATGCATTATAATACAACGGCCATACAGTCGGCCATCTTTCATTACGCTGACCAGCAGTAATCATTTAGTCGAGCAATTTCCTAACCGCACGCCTGGCAATATTTCTCTCACTCCTGTTTCTTTTCCTTTCTTTTTTGCTCCTCCTTTTTAGTTTGTACGACCCTTTGAGCGAATTAGCATATCCGCACACTCTTCGCGCCAACTGATTTGGCCATTGCAAAAGAATATCCAGAAACCGCTGTTGTCATTATATTTTCTGATAGATGCAAGCTCGTTAAGTGGAAGGCTTTGCGATTCGTATAATTTGTAATTCGCAGGGAAAATTAAGGATAAGGGAGCATTCACGGTGAGAGGTTAGCTGTGTCTAGTCACAACTGAAGGCCTATATTTTATATGAATATTTTATGTGGGTCCGGGTTGTATGTAGTTGTGACTCGCTCTTCGCTGTGAATGCGCCCTAACAATCATTTTTTCAATGAAAATAATCAATCACATTTTTCATTGTATAATTATCATCGTTCATGCCTAGAACGTTTGGGCGAGTATTGACATTCGTATAATTTACTAGCTATTGTTTAATAAGTTTTCTTTTAGAATTCAACCGCACAATCAATATCTGATTATATAGTCATTGTAGCGCAGTTGTATTTAACACATTAGTCAAAGGCCTCGACTTGTTATATAAATTGAAATTATTCCAAACTATCAATAATAATACTTCTTTGTCAAAATTGGCGATACGTCAATGTCATTATAGATTTTGATCGGACAAATCGAATTTCCAATCACACTTATTTGCTCGGTGCACAATTCAAATAATTCTCATAAGCGGATTCGTAAATTCTTATAAGCTTGACAATGGAACTGTTTATAGCATACTATAGGAATAGGAATGAGCAAGATATTAATAAATAGTATTTTTTATACGAAGGTAAAAGTTAACCGATAAATTACGATAAATAAATATTTCTTTATAAAAATAAAATGATTCTTCCCGAATTTTAGTAAGAAATGCTCAATTCAAAATTTCCAATAATTACTTTCTCAGAATATACTTATAACAGAAATAACAAGGTGAACGAAAGTTGAGCAAAAGTTAATTGGCGCATCGAGCGTAGGCACACCTAATTAAAAATAATAATTTTATCAATTTCCCCAGTATATAGGAAGGATAGACTGAAAGCTCGGTTTGAAAAAATTAATTTGCACCACGATTAATATCCGCGCGCGCACGCTTTATTAAAATGGATCTCAGCGCAGTTGGTTCGCCAGTTCCACAAATGTGCATAATGAGGCACAATGCACGGCGGCGAGCCGCGGCTAACAGGCTAATTATGCCCTTACCCTCTCCTCTCTCTCTCTCTCTCTCTCTCTTTCTCTCCCTTCCGAAAACAAAAAGGAAAAAAAGAACAGCTCAAATATCAAATTAAATACCTCGTATGCAAATACATATCGTGAGCGCACGCGCGCGTGCACTTTTCATTAAAAACAAAACACCGCAGCCACGAAAAAGGCGGACAAAAAAAAAAAAGAATCTCGAATCAATACGTTAAACAACGCGTGCAGCCGCCGAGCTGCTGGTGCTGCTGCTGCAGAAGCTTGTCGTCGTTTTTTCCTCTCTCACCGACGATGAGAATATACATGTGTGCAGCCGCCTTTTTTTTTCTGCCTTTGCTCGTCGCGCAACAACTCGCGGAGGCTCACGCGCGCGGACGCAACAATCGAGTAGGCAATCGAAGCACGCAATTAGTATCGCAAGTGCGCGTCTCTCTCGCTCTCTCGGTCTCTCGCTCTATGGCGCGATGCATGTGTCACGCGAGTATGCGTGCAACTTGCGTATGCCGCAGTTCTCTGTCTCTCTCTCTAATTCTCCTTCCTTCCAACTTTAAACACATAGACTGCACACGCGCGCGCACAATATGCACACACCGAGGCGCGGTAACGACACTCTGTACGTATGCTGTACTGTGCAGACGACGCATGTACGCAGAGAGACGCATGCGCCCCTTCGCGACGGTCACGCATCCGCACTTTGTAACACGTGCGTGCGCGCGATCTCTGTCTCCGTGTGTGCGTGTGTGTGCGCAACACGCGCGCGGCTAGCAGCACTTTTGAGCGGCGCTGTAAAAACGCAAGTATAAAGAGAGAGAGAGAGAGAGAGAGGAGGGGAGAGGGAGAGAGGGAGAGAGGGAGAGAGAAAAAACAACGAACACACACGAGATAACGCGGCCGATGTAATGTGCTATGTACTATAGCGACGCGTGTGCAGCTACTCGCCAAAGTAAGAATCAATAAGTGCAGGTTGGCTCTTTCTATCTTGACGTTGTGTGTATCGCGCCGAGTCTTTCGCTCTGGTCGCATTTTCGCGCCCGAGCACCGCAGAGGCTTTTTTTTTTATACTTTGCTTTTGTTTTTATGCGGGCGCTTCGGTCAGAACGAGAGAGTTGCAGTTGAAAAACGTTCCGCTGCAGACTCGGTTTTTCCCTTCTTCACCCCCTGCAGCGCCAATATAACCTTAATCAATTTTTCGAACGATATTTAGCCGCGATAAAGAGGTTGCGATTGATTAAAAATTGTTTATTCTCATCGGTATTTGCACGAAAAAAAATAACGTACGAAAAATTAATATCTAATTCTGTAATATTTCTGTAAATTTTTTATACACCTTTTCCCAATTAGATACCGTTAATATTTATTTTTTTCAATCTTCGAGACCGTCTCGGAATTATTATAATAGATATTTTGAATTGAACCGTCGCGGTGTTGGATGTGCCGAAATATAGCGGTAAAGGCAATAAATAAATTTGGCTTATCGTGCGAATAGCAAGAAAGTAACTGGTTTACCTACCATTATTAAAAATGTATAAAGGTTTATTAACATGTACTTTAGGATAGGGATAATGTGTTCCATCGTCAATTTTGAAATCTATAAAAATTGATAAACTACCCTTTAAATAGCCCATTCGAGACATAATTTTTAGGCGGTCAAATTTTTACGAGGACATTTTCCCATCGGCTTCCATTGTCTAAGTTGGCCTTTTATGACGCTTAACCATCCTATTTAAAATGCAGCCGATATTGCCTATTTTCAGAAAGCGTGAAGTGCTCCGGTCTAAAACACTTCCTCGAACGGCCAAAGAAACCGTTTATCTATTTGACAGTGCCTTCCAAATCATAACTATATCAGTATTAAGATTTTTATCAAATAGTATAGCAAAATATACTGCACATAAATCATTATAATTGTATTTCAGGTTCGACTAGCAAAAAATATAGAATAGCCAAATAAAATCAACGGCGTGAGAACAAAATAAAGTTTTTTTAAAGATTAATTCGACGCACGATAAATTGTCGAAAAAAATCGAGAAGCACACTGTTGTACGGCTTGTCGCTGTGCAACGATGTAACGAATAGAATATCCGAGGTAACCACCGCCGCTGCCGACGCGTATGTGGGTGTGCTCGTTCGCTCAGCAAGAGGCAGAGAGAGAGAGAGAGAGAGAGAGAGACTGAGAGAGAGGGAGAGAGAGACTGAGTGCGTCAGATAAAGTAGCCGAGTGGCGAGACCCGACGGCACTTCGCAAAGCATTACCAGAGCGCCACGTGTAATACACGATTGATAATTCATTATGTGCGGGGGAATGAGCGAGTCTTTCTCTCTTTCTCTCCCCCCCCCCTCCCTCCTCCTTCCTCTGTACGCTCTCCAGTTTCTCTCTGTCTCGCTCTGTCTTTCACGGGCTAGTGGACGCGATAGATACGGCCGCTTATAAAGGAGAACAGGTGTTTTGTTAAGGTTTGCGCACGCATTCGCGATTTTCTTACAATTTCCAACCGAGATGGTGTTATTGTGCAAAGGTTAGCTGGATCTTGCATTTTAATTGCGATTTTTTTTACGTTTATATGCTTCGTGCAAACTCTTTTTACGCGGTAAATAAAGTATAGTAAATAATGAAACTATGACTAATATAATATGAAATGATTTCCAATTATTATTTTATGATTTCAAATAAATATAAACGTTGTTTTGAATTAGCCTATAAAATATTTAATTAACTGTATTTTTTTATAAGATAATTTAAGATAACTTAATTTTTTGTCATATTAGGTTATAATACTCTGATATACTATAATTGATATTATTTACTTTCATTCTTATAAATATTATACAGACGAAAATCAAAGTGAATAGTTATATAAAGTAATATCTTACACGTACGCCAAGCTTGATAATTATAAAGTTTAAAATCGCAAATTATTATTTTTAGATACACTTATTATAAATTTGGTTGAGCTTCTTCCATCAAAATGATTATATATGCCTTCTAATCAGTGTTATGCCATTTCATAATTGCATAAAAAAGGAAGATTATTTCGCAAAATTGTTTAAGAATCTATATCATGTTTAGAAATGAACTTGCTGTCATTTTTTGATATATTAAACCAAAAATATTATTTGGAAGTTGATAATTATTACGCAGCTAAATATACCAATATCTATAATTAATAAATCAAATTGGAACCATAATTATATCAGTAGTTAAATTAAATATATGAAATGTTACTTGCTTAAAATTATAAAAAAATACTGATACTGTGATAATTCATATTCATAAAAAATTGACGAAGTTTTCTTAGTTGACATGTTCAATATATATTCGATTAATTTCTGAGTAGTTTATGATGATTTGATGAAGCTACAGCTTTTAAATCCTATAAAACTTTTATTGATGCATGCATTATACGCTTAAATGTTTCATAATATATACTTGTACATATTTTAGAACATTCACTATTGCCATAAACATTGAAATTAAATCTTTTTATACACTTGATTTTTTGTCTCATAAAAATCCTAGTTCTAATTAGCTAATCATCTAATCAAATTTAATACTTAGTTTTACTTTTCCAGCGCTTTCGCGGTAATAACAAAAATTCCTCATACCCCACAAATCAAAATAACCTCACAAATACCTAAATGAAAATCTTAAATATCAATCTCATGTGCAACTACCAAAGAAGGTACACGAATTAGTCGTAAAAAAGATAAAGAGAAACAGTTCTTTCACGAAGCGGAAATTCCGCAAACCGTCCGCAATCTCGAAAGGGACGCGGCTAAAGCAATAAATACACACATAAGTAAAGTAACATCTCAGCGGCATCATTAACTCGGCCGTCCTGCTCGTATACGATGCGCGGCGCATAGTAAACGCGAGCGAGGCAAAACAAAAAATGAGGCGACGAAAGCTCTCGCGATTTTAATAACAATGCTCGGTATAAGACACAGCCTCGAGTTGCTTGCACAAACGCACACATACGCAGACACAGAGAAACACTATTACGAACTGAAAATGTATAATGTATAATGTATAACGTATAACGTACAACGTATAATGCACAAGGTATATAACGGTGGGCGTTTGCGCGTTTGGCTGTTGCAGCAGGGTTGTGGGCAGTACAGACATGGGAAGTGAGCATTACTGCCTGAGGTGGAACAATCATCAGAGCAACTTGCTGGGTGTGTTCAGTCAGCTGCTGGAGTCGGAGTCGCTGGTGGACGTGACGCTGGCGTGCACGGAGGGCCCGTCCATACGCGCCCACAAGGTCGTACTATCGGCGTGCTCCAGCTACTTCCAGGCCCTCTTCCTCGACCATCCCAATCGCCATCCCATCGTCATCCTGAAGGACGTGCGCTTCGCCGAGCTGCGCACCCTCGTCGACTTCATGTACAAGGGCGAGGTCAACGTCGAGTACTGCCAGCTGTCAGCCCTCCTCAAGACGGCCGAGAGCCTCAAGGTCAAGGGCCTCGCCGACATGACCAACATCAACGCCGCCGCCGTGCAGGCCTCCAGGGACGAGCACCACCAATCCCACCAGCAACAGACCCAAGCGCAGCAGACCTCGACGACCGGCGCGACGACCACGACGACCACGACGACCACGACGACGACGACGACGCCAGCGGCAGCGACGGCAGCGGCGGCGGCGGCGGCGGCGACGCCGGTCCCAGCGGCGGCACAGCTGCAGCCCGAGCCGATGGTGCAGGACGCGACGGACGACATGGTCAGGCACCGCTCCGACAGCAAGGAGAACAAGGAGCGCGACAGAAACCACGAGAGGGACCGAGACTGCAGGGACCGGGACAGAGACAGGGACCGGGACAAGGAGAAGGAGCGCGACAAGCGGGAGACCAACTCCAGGGAGCGGGAACTGCACCAGCCGCGGGACCCTCTGCAGATCCAAGTTCCGCAGCAGCAGCAGCAGCAACAACCACAACAACAACAACAGCAACAACAGAACCTCAGTGCGAACGAGTGTAGTACGGACGACGTGGACATAAGCGACTGTCCGGCGTCGCCGGTGACGAGGACGATGCCGAGGGGGGGAGCGGTGAGCCCGTGTCCGGGACCGTTGGCGCTGGACCGGCCGAGGTCGAGGCGCGACTCGGACTCGGCGGCGAGCCTCGAGGAGACGAGGGGATCCCTGAGCCCGCTGTCCGTCCACAGCGGACCCAGTGACATGAGCCTGAGCAACAACACCGGCGCGGCTGGGGGCGGCCCCGGCGGCGTCACGCCCGTCACGATACCCATCAGCAGCCTTCCACAGAGTCGACTTCCGTCCCCGCACAGTACGGAGCCCCTGGCGGGTCCTTCGGGCCTGCCCCCGGTTCAGCAAGTCCCACTGGTGAGTTCTCTTCCTCTTCTTCTTCTTCTTCTTCTTCTTCCTCTTCTTCTTTGCTTTTCATCTTCTTTTATTGTACGCGAGGGACTGACCAACTGACTGTAGGAGGTGCACGGAGATGGATACTTTTTTCCTCACAGCTCAATTAATGTTCCGAAGAAAACTTCTGGAAGACCGAGATAAAATCTAGTCTTTAGAATAGACGTGCGAAACATCGTTTATTCCAAATTGTCTAGAGCAAAAAAGGGCATTAAATTCTAAAAATACAGCCTCTTAGTTAAAGCGAAAGTTGAAACAAATTTATACCTACAAACATTTCCCGTCAAATCAGCCTTTTAATTACTTACCCAAAAAAATAACGGGGTATCCTCTGTATCAAAAAATCTCTGGGCTTTTCATTTTAGGTAGATTAAACGTTTTCTGATTGGTCGAGAAAGTTGAGAAAACAGCTTTTATTTATTTTGTATTTGTTTTTCTAAATTTGTCAAGGGTAATTACAGCTAACTTAATGACTCTATGAGAAAGGAAAAATTAATTCCTTCATTAGAAGGGAAAGCTAAGAAACTTTATTGAAAATTAATTTTTGTTTCAACTATTGTTTTAGTAGTAAAAAGTTCAATTTTCACTTATCTTATAAATAATTGAATTGGTTTCATACATTTTCTAAATTCTTTTTACTGCCAGCAAGCGTGAAATCTTAATTAGAACTCTATCGGTGATCTTTTAATCAAATTATTTTTAGAGTTTCTTATTTTTAAATTATGAAAATAATATAATAACTAAAATGTCTTATACTTTACAATTTTAAGTTACTTGATCAGAAAACATTCTGTAGCAAACACAAATTTCAGCGGTATAAATACTCAATTTTTTTCAAATCCAATCAACAAGGCCTTTTCCCTATGAAAACAGAGTCATTCCGTACTAAAGATTCTAAGTTTAGATTAGTTGAGTATATTTAGTAGATTAGTTACAAGTACTGTCTGACAATATGTGCATATATATTAATATAAACTTCAGTATATAATATCTCAATTTTCCTAGAGTATACAGAATGGGGTAATTTGTACAAATATTATCAAATTTTTAATTTGATTTCAATGATATTATATGTAGAAAATAGTTTATTAAGGTTCTGTTATTGCGAGCAGAATAATTCGTGAGTACTTTTTCTTAAAAAATAAAGATGTTTGTTTTTTTTCTTTTTGATTAAAATTTTTAATGTCGATTGGCTAAAATATTTGATTTCGCTTGATAAGCATTAGTATCTACTTTTAGTGCCATTTATTATGCTACTTTTTGATCTGTGTGTTTGATGTTACGTTTTCATTCTTCAATTAACTATGTAATGTAAATCAGAGATAAGCTACAAATATTCAAAGATATTTTATTCTTTTAGTGAACCATTCAATATTATTCAAATTAATTTTTCAATAAAATCTTCCTTCTAATTACAAAACGTATAATTCGTTATAAAATAAAAATTAAATCTGCCTTTTGGAGAGCGATTTATTTTTGAGTTAATAAAGACTAAATATCTATTTTCTTAAAGTATAATACTATTGAAATTCATACGCGATTCGCGCATTTAATTTTTTATTAGTATTAAACTCTAACCAATACTTGAATATTAAAAACTACTTTCTACTTCATTTTTTTTTATTAATAATCTTGCTGACAAAATATTAGTGCCATATTCGAAACAATAGATTACTTACTAGGGGAGTCCCACTTCTTTGAGTCAAGATTTTGGTTAAAACTTTGGAATATGCTTTCTGACGCCAAATTATGAAAAAAGCCAAGGTAGTCTAATATTCGAATTTTCCGAAGTAGTTAATAATGTACACCTATTATAAAAAAATTGAATAAAAATCCATGTTACTATTATTGTTCATAACTCAGCTTCTGAATACTTAGCACAATTTTGTACATACAAAGTAAAAGTAGAAAGAAGGAGCTTTAAATTATGACTCATAGCGTATAAAAATATTGATTTTTACAAAGTTCTAGAACATTGAAAGTAGTTACAAAATTAATGCAAAAAAGTATATCAATCAATATCATATATTCCTTAGCAGTTTTTGGGCTTATTTTTTACTTATTTTCAATCTTCTATAACTTTGTAAAAAATCAAAATCAAGTCTTAAATTAAAGCTCCTTCTTTTTACTTTTACTTTGTATATACAAAATCATGCTAAAGGATTCACAAGCTGAGTTATAAACAATAATAATAACATGGATTTTTATTCAATTTTTTCATTATAGGAGTACATTATTAACTACTTCGGAAAATTCGAATATTAGACTGCCTTGGCTTTTTTATAATTTGGCGTTAGAAAGCGTACTCCAAAGTTTTAAAAAAGTATTTAGAAAATAAGATTAGAACAGAAATTAATTTAAAAGAAAATCCTTTAATATATAAACTACGAAAGGATTATACACTAAATGATTTATTTAAGAAACTATTCAATCACACATATATGATTCTTTCATAAATTGGAATTTATATATCGAAATATTTTAAATTTTGGCGCCATTCAAAACGGATATCTATCCGTAACTAATTAAATCGTGTCTTAAAATACTTCATAACATCCGGCCATCACTTTAAAAGTGGATCACCTACTCTTAACTTTTTCGAGAGTTTATATTCTTTTGAATTCTTTGCATAATTCAGAATATAAATTCATAATACGTAGATAAATCTCACACGATAAATGTATAAGTATGTTTTCACCCTCTTGAGAGCATAAATTCGCTTGTAAAATAAACTCCGTGCATATCCTCAATCATGAATAGTATTAGATCGATTGCAAAGAAAGGAATCTTAATAAAAAGCTAAAAGAGCAATCGAGGCTAAAGGATCTAAACACTGAAACGTGTGCTTTCGCAGTCTCTAAAAAAGGAAGTGGACTGGGAGAGGTCGACGGAGGATCGAAGCGCGAGCAGCGAAATGTCCAGCGACTACCGACTGCCGCCGGATCCGGTGAGTGCCTTTTGCATTTTCCAACTTGGATATCTTATCGATTATTCTTGTTCTTGTATTTCTCTCTGCTCTGCATAAATATACATATTTAATATTATATATACATATATAACAGTATACAGTCAATATTATTATCATTATTCATTATTGTTATTGTTATTATTATTGTTATTACTATTTATTGTTATTATTACCTTTTTTGTTTTTTATTTACTACTTTTATACACTATAAATATTATATATTATATATATTTGAAAACGCCCGGCTCTCGCCTCTGATGCACTTGCATCTGCAATCGCGCGACACGACATACATGAATATATATATATAGAGTAAAACAGCAAGGTCGTTTGGGTTGCAGATGATAATGCAGCGAATTTTTGAACGCGCGCCGATGTATATATGCATAATTGTTAGCCGCGACATTCGCGTATCGGATGTATGTATGAACCCGGGTTGCATTGTTACATTATAAATCGAATCCGTGCGAAGACTCGATTCAGAGATTATTCTTGTGTTCGTTGATGCGTCTTTTCTTTACGATTGCGTTGTATTTTTTCATCTACTTCGGTGCCGTTTTTGCATTTTTCTCTTCTTCACTTTCTCCTTTATTTTTTTTTTTAGTAGTCTTTCGCGAATACAATATTCAAGTAACGATCGCGATCTTTCGGTTTCTTAGTTTCCGTTTAACGTTAGTTGGACGCGAAAAACGATATAGAGACGGTTGTGTTGGATGATTTTATATAACAAAGATTATATAGATATCACATGAAAAACGTATGAAAAATTTTTTTTGGTTTATCGGAATTGCAAAAGGAATCATTGATAATTTGCATGTGGGTTTGCTGCATGTGCCCAAGTGCTTTGCTGTCCGCTGCACATCTTCACGCTGAGTTTTGTCGCGCTCGAACAAATATTTTCTTTATGCTCTGTGATTTTTTGTTCGAGCCTACATAAAACTCGGAGTATCGTTGTATTTTTGTAGACGTTTTGCAAATCAATTGAGTGAACTTTTTTAAATCAATAAATAACTTTGTGTACAGTAATTCCACTCAGTCAAACATAGTTCAGTTTATTTCAAATCATCAAAGATGGTCAAACACAATAATTATTACATCATTACCATGTTCATTAATACTCCGTATTTTAATAAAGAATTACATACTAAATTATCTAAAGTAGCATAAGATGAAATGAAAAAATTGCACACCTGGAACGATAAATAATTTAATATTCTATAACTGATATAAGTTATCATTTATTATTGCAATTTTAAACATTTTAATTCTTTTACTGTTTACAATCATGAATAAATACCTTCAATCTGAATATTAAAATATAAACTCTGCAACAAGTTTAATGCAAGTTTAGCTATTCGTATACATATATTCGCATTCCCTCAAATTTCAATAAAAGACTTTTAAGAATTGATTGAAAAAATGTACATCTCTTATTAAAGAATATGGTAATTTTGAAACAAAACATCTTTCGCTCAGTTATTTAATTCTTACAAACAAGTCTATTTAAATTCAATGGTGGCAAGATTCAACAAAGTAATATTTTGTACGACTGAAAACGAGTCGAAAGTAAAACAAAAAAGAAACGAAAAAAAAAACTAGCCTCGAGTCGAGTCCAGCTTCCCGCTGCCTACTTTGCCGTAGTTCTATATGTGCATCCCATTTTCTCTCTTTTACTCTTTTATCTTTCTTATCAAAGC
>UELU01139288.1:105612-174483 GCA_900490025.1 Megastigmus dorsalis | reverse complement strand
TATATATATATATATATATGCATATATAATATATACATATACCTGTGAGTAAGTAGATATGCGTCAAACATTGTAAGACGTCTCTTAGAAATCTGATTATGCTCTACCTGTATCTACTTATAACCAAAACCCAAATGATACATTGTGTTTGTTAAATTGTGTCTTTCTCTATCCATTACTCCATCAGGATAAAATATTTACTATCTAAATATACTACTAATGTATCTGTCAACGACTACTTACAAGGTATATAAATATTATTTATACATAAAATAAATGTTTATTCTGTTTCGTGATCACGAGTCGTGAGAAAAAATTCACTGTGTTAACTTATTAGTCAATATTTCAAACGATTTATTACTTTTAAACGGTATGTTGAATAATTTATTAATTTTTATAATTAATATTTAAAGAGTTTTAGCAACGAATATAGAGCGTCTATATTCGTTGGTTTTAGCGAGTGAACTGATAATGCACAAAAAACAGACGTACAAAAAAAATACTGTTAGATATTAGAATTTATAATCACGTGAATAAATCTAACACGTGACGTGAAACCCCTTCATATTACCATAACACAATGGCCAACCCGTAATCACAGTCGCAATTGAACGCGCAAAGCCGAATAAGTATAACGGAGTTTTCCGAGGAGCCTCTAAAACACACAGCTAACGGATCAACCTCAATTTCGACGAGTTGCGTGGCGCCATCGAGCGTCGTTTTTCGCGACCATACACGCGCAAAATCTACACCACCACAGCACACACACACTGCTCAGGCGAAAATTGATGTGGGAGCGAGAGAGACAGTAATAGCACATAGAGCGAGAGAGACGAAAAAACGAACGGGAGCAATAATACGCAATGGAAGCCGGAGATTTTTCGCTCTCGACGTCGAAGGCGTAAACTCAGAGTGACGCATCACGGTAATACCATTAACAATTGATTGTTTTTTTAACGAGAAAATTACCTTGCATAGTGTACAAAAGACTAATTGTAGGCTAACTCTAACCTTAAACGAGCAAAAGCTCCCTATGCTATGTACGTCTATTACGAGTGTTGTGTTTTTTTTTTGTGTTGTTGTTGCTTCGAAATCTGAATACATTTCGGTTATTCACTTTTAGTGTATTCAGAGAGTAAAGAACGGGATAACTTTGGTAATCATATATTTGTGCGGTCTTTTTGACGTTTCGGAGGTTATGAGTGATAACGGGAAAAAGAATTCGCTTTTTGTAGAGCTTGACGTTGAGCGCCTGTATTTTTATATTGTATAGGTATAGACTTTTTTCGCGATTAAACAAGCGCTGAAGTTTTTGTCGACGAAGTGCGTAATTTTTTTTGTTAACATCGAAACGAGGTGTGTTTTTTTCGTTTATGTAGAGGTGGTTTTGCTGCTGGTCTATCATAGGGCAAAGTGGTTTTTTTCGGGCGTAATCCTTTGTTGATTGAAAAATTCGGCTCTCGACTCTTTGTTTATTACTTCTATGTACAGTAGATTCATATGACTTAGTCATGTTTTTCTTTATTTCAAGACAATCTCATGTAGATCATGAAAGTGTGCAAAGTCTGCTTCTAATATCTTGTAATTAATCATTGTATATTTAATGTTCACATAATAGAAAGTGAAACTGAAAGTTATGTACTCATTGTGAAAATCTATGTAAAAACAATGATGTGATTGCGAAACATAAGTGAGTTTTCCCAATTTCAATTCTGATATGATATGAAATTTAAAAAAAAACAGTGTGTCATTTAATTTGTTTATATTTAGTAAAAATTAGAATTTCATATTATTAACATTACATAAAGTTATAAAAAGTCAATATATTTAAATAAAAATTTTAACTATATTTGTTCAAGGTTAGCATCAACTTTTCTTTATTGAACAGACTATTGCACCTTTTCTACTTTGATAAATTGTTTAAGCCATTAATAAAAATAATAAATAATTAAAAAAATATCTAAAATAAATTTCCTTTTCATGAATAGCTTATTGCTTCGATTACTATTAAAAGTAGGCCCAGACATAATTTACATGTCTTGAATAAATTTGAATTCAGTTGCTATCAAAAAGCTTACATATAGTAAATATTGTAGATTTGAAATCTATGAAGTTTTAAAAATAAAAAAAAATGAAGTTTGTATTAATTTATTCCATTAATAAATATATTAACATTTTCATTATATCTTAATACAAGTTTGAATAGATATTTCTACACTATGAAATTAAATTTCTGCTGATTGCTGTTATTATTATCAGCGCCCATTTTTCTTGAGTCACATTACTTGGAAATGAATTGATTGTTTGGTTAAAGTGTACCAAAATATTGATGGAATAAATTAATAATATGAAATACAGTAATATAATCAAATTTTTATATTAAACAACAAAATGATAATGCTGCATTATTTACTGTAATACTAAATATAAAATGTTGATAATGTTATTACTTTTCTTGCTGGATTCCTGAGTTTTATAATATAAAATAATCGTAGCCTATTCACAACTTCTTTATTTATAAAATTCAGTAAGTATATAGGATCTGACGATTATACTTCCCTTAGTTAGCTGAGCTTTATTTAGATTCAAAGGAAAAAGGAATAGTAAATGAATAAGTGAACTATTCTATAAATTTAAAATATTTCTCACATAAAAATTTATATTTTAATATGTTTTAAAACAAAATATCTAATGGGATACAACAAACTTTTATAAAAGTGGAGCATACATGTAACATAAAAAACAGAAAATAATTAAGTTTTTTAAATTATTATATAATTTATAAATGCAAAAATAGCACAAAAGTGTTTTTAAATCAGTCTAGATGTATTTTCTTTAACAACAAAGAACTTAATAAATAATGTTTAATCATATTACTTATTATTTTTGTTATATTACATATTTGTTGTAAATAATTAAATAAAACACAATATTAAAATTGGAAGAATTTAGAGTTAATTGCTTTTTTTAATGCTAGAATAGTCTAAAATAGCATTGTGTCAAAAGAATATTTGAAGTAGGAGTGACTCATAACAAAGTACACACCTTAAAATGTACATAAAATGGATGATCAAAATACTTGAATTGAATTATAATTGTTAATTCAAAATGGAATATTTAATGAATATATTATAGATTTAGCAACTTTATTTTAAAAATTAACAATTTAACTAGATAATCTTTTTTATTAATACATTATTAATTAATTTACATGTTTTTTACAGAAATGGCTTGACAACAAAACTGAGAGATGTTGCCTGAAACAGAGGCAAACATTGAAAACATGACAGAAGGTACATAGAACATTTGTTTAACTAGATAATCCAATGTAATACTTGCAAACTTTTATAGTACCCTTGTACATATTAAATACATCTAAATTTTTTTTCCTTCCTGAGTAATTAAATTTTTTGTTCAACGATAAGTGTATTAAAAATGTTTTTAACAAAATTAAATTTTTTTTTCAGGGGGTGAAAACCAACCTAGTAGTGAAGGTGGAGTGCAAACTGGTAATATGCTATTTTGTAAATTTAATAAACTTTTTCTGCTATTATGTACATACTTTTCACTAAATTATAACAATTCTAAATAATTTTTATTGTTACTTTGTATAAGACTTTTGTGTTAAAAAGATGTGTATTCCTGTTTGTAAAATTTTTAAAAATTTTTATTATTTTATTAGAATTGAGTATGTCAGTTTTAAATTACTTAAAATACTAAACTGTAAATAATTATTTAATTAAAAGTTTTATTGTAATAACAGAATTTAAATTTGTGTTTTATAAATATTCTATATGGTAAAAATTATAGGATTTAATAACTATTATTTAGGCTTATCATAGCAAAGCTATATATATACACAATTACATATGTAATTATTAGCAAAAAAATACTCATTTTGCTACTGTACTTTATCCTTAAGCTCTTATCCCTTTGACTATACATAAGCTTTAGCATACGGTCAAAGTCAGGTATCTAACTTGATATAATTAAGTTAAAGTCCAGTGTGGGCATCTGTTACGTTACAAAATGGGGCTTCATTTCTTAGTCGGTTCCAATGTCCAGAATTAGCAAGTACTAACTCTTTACTTCATACAGTGACAATTTATTTTCTATGCAATAGTTAACAGTATCACAAATTAAGAAATAGAGTCTTTGTTTAATCTTAATAACATTTCATAGCAGTAATCTCTCTCCCTCTCTTTTTCTAGAAGCCACTGAGTCGCGAGTGGTTCAAGGTGAAGGCCTTCATGAGGGAACAACGGAAACGACAAGCTTTTCAGGACCATGTCAAGATACTCTACTGACTCATGGTCTGGGACAAGGGGAAGGTAGCGATGCAGCAAGTGTTCATACTGCTAGTACTTCTATATCAGGCAATGGTTAGTTTAACTTTTTTAATAATTATTTATTAACATTGAATTGAAAAAAAAACTAACAAACTATTTCCATTATTATAATTTGACATTTTTAAACATAAAATTAGAAAGTTATGTGTTTTAAGTAACTTACAAATATTTATTAAGATAAAAATAGTGGGTTGCTAAAAATTTCTGTGATAAGAAATCAATTTTGTGTATTATAATTTTATCTAGTGAATATGAGATAATCTAATCACTTGAATCTAAAAAGGCTTTTAAAATTATTTTTATAATTCATCATTTAACTACAATAAAGGAAACATTTTATTTTTTACCTGTGCAAAATGTTCATGATACTGTCTGAATCAGTTTTATCTAATCATTTATATCAATTGAGACTTTTGAAATGTCAATGAAAACGTTTAGTTTTACTCTAAAATATATTGTGGAAACATTATCTCTTATATTCTATTTATTTTTTATTTATTATTTATTTTAAGTGAATAATTAATTTTTTTTTACAATAAAAATATATTTTAAAATAACTTTTAACTTTAATGAATGGTTTTAGAGTCCAATTGTAGCAGAGTCAGTATTGTAACTGTTGTGTTGCCTTGGGGCGCTCAAAAGGAAACCATGAAGCCTCAACAAATAGGAGACATGGATCTGAGACCAGGAGAGTTTGTGATGAGATCCTTATTCGCTGATTTTACAGCTCAAGCAGAAAAGAAAATGGAGGCTGTTATGACTGAAACAGTAAGCTACTTTAGATATCATTATTTTATTTACAATAAATTAATATTATATTTTGTTAGTGCATAAATTAAAGTGATACAAATATTTTGTAATGATAATATTTTTAAATTATGAATATTTCTAAAATTTTTCTAGGAAAAGCCTTTATCTAAAGTCTTGCAAAGAGGGGAAGATCCTCAATTTGACCAACTTTTATCAGCTTTTGGATCAGTTGCTGAACATTGCCTCCCCTCTATTTTACGTGCTCTTTTTAATTGGTATGAGAGACAACTTGTGGACCATGGAACAGATCAAAAGAAACTTGCTGCTGCAAAAGAAGACCAAAAAGGAAAAAGGTAAAAGAAATGATCTATTATTGTTTTTCGCGCCCAAGTCTAAGCTGACTAATGTAAGCACCCCTGTAAAATATTACATGAGTTTTGTTTACATAAATAGAGCTACGTTAAATTATATATAAAAAAAAAAATTATTAAGTATTACTATTTTAATTTCAGTATCATGTATACAATAGTATCAGGAAGCGTAGAAACTGTTGAGAAAAGTGAAGCAGATTTACTGCAAGAAAGAAGAGATTTGGCTGTGGAATTTATATTTTGTTTAATGTTAATCGAAATCTTAAGACAATTACCATTCCATCCAGGTCATGAAGATTTAGTTTCTTATATTGAAAATATTGCCTTTAAACATTTCAAGTACAGAGAAGGGTAAATATTAATTTAATATATGTAGTATACAAAAGTTTGTTTAAATATCTGAATAACTATAATTTGACTGTTTCAGAATTCAAAATGAACCAAATGCAGGAAATATTCATATTATAGCTGATTTATACGCTGAAGTAATAGGAGTTCTAGCGC
The DNA here is from genome assembly GCA_900490025.1 of Megastigmus dorsalis. Lineage (NCBI taxonomy): Eukaryota > Metazoa > Arthropoda > Insecta > Hymenoptera > Megastigmidae > Megastigmus > Megastigmus dorsalis. The sequence continues at coordinate 168,509 of UELU01139288.1, read as the reverse complement.
AATCTCGTTTTATGTCTGTTCGTAAACGTTTTGTGGTTGAATTGAAAGAATTGCGTGCTAAAGAACCTGGACCACATACAACTCAAAGTATAATTTCTTTACTCATGGGAATGAAATTTTTCAGAGTTAAAGTAAATTGGCATTCTATATTAAAATTAGAAGTTGTAAGATGTAATTTATTATTCTGAATAATTTTATTTTAGATGGTTCCGATAGAAGAATTTGAAGCTTCCTTTCAATTTATGCAAGAGTGCGCTCAGTATTTTTTAGAAGTAAAAGATAAAGATGTGAAACACGCACTTGCTGGTTTATTTGTGGAAATTCTTGTTCCTGTAGCAGCTGTAAGTACCTTATTATTAAAAAAAAATTAAAGTTCTTTGTATAATTTCTCACAAATACGAATTTTGTGAATTTTTTGTAGGCTGTAAAAAATGAAGTTAATGTTCCTTGTTTAAAAAATTTCGTGGAAATGTTATATTCTACAACACTGGACATGTGTACAAAGAATAAGCATCGATTGGCACTTTTTCCTTTGGTTACCTGCCTATTATGTGTTAGTCAAAAGACTTTCTTTTTACAAAGTTGGCATTATTTTTTGGCAATGTGTCTCTCTCATTTGAAGAATCGTGATCCAAAAATGTGCCGTGTTGCTTTAGGTAACTATGATATTTTTTTAACTATTTTACTTTTTCAAGTTATATTATAAAAATTCAGATAACTGATTCATCCCATAAATCAGCAGTTTCACATAAATAATATTTTCATAGTCAAACATAAATAACTATTTTCATATAAAACGTGATTTAAGGTGGAAATTTAAATATACTATACTGTATATTTTGAATGGTTTTATTCAATTATAATTCAATATAAATATTGAAAGTGAAATTATCGATAATTAAGTAAACAAGCTTATTAAAATTAGGATAGGACAGTTTGTAAATATTCACAATATTTACTGTATGCAGATGTTAACATACAAAATTCACTTGTGTTCTCTCATTAATATCTTTTAAAAATATGCACTACCTATGTTAGCTCACCTCACTAGTGAAAGTAATATTTATATAATAATATTTATAGTAATATTTATATAATATAATTTTTTTAGAGTAAAAAATAATCATTATTCGGCAAATAAAGTGCTTTATTATACGTAGTTCCCAAATACCGTTAGATATATTTATTAATAGCTTAAAGAAAAATCAATTCTGAAGGAAAAACCCCATTTCTCACACTTTTCATTACCAAGCCTTACTATACTTAGTCAACAACGCTATAATTGATTATTCTACAGTACTCAAGTTTCGCACAGTAATCATATCTATGAATTTACATTGAGGTCAAAGATTTTGAAGCGTAGGAAGTGCAATCTTATATTGTACCGCGCACCGGGACTGTCCCCTTCACGCATGCGTGCAACGCCTCTTTCTCTCGCCGCCGACGAAGAGAGAGATAGTGTTGTTCTGGCTGCACACGCCGCGTGTCATCGTTCTGCTCCAAGATTTCTGACACACGCGGTTTTTGATTATTGCGCTGCTTATTTCGCCCTCATGCAGTCATTACCGCAAGGAAAACGCATCTTTCGATTTGCAGTGAAACGTAGTCTGCATTAACGATGGCCGTGGTATACAAGGGAATTCGGGGAATGTGCTATTTGCGCGAAAACGGTGTACGCCGCCCCGCCGCCATCGTCGCATCCCGTCGTACTCGGCGGTAACGTATAGTACGAGAGAAAGTAGTGTATGTTGCGGCTTCATTCTCTTTTTTTTGGTCGGTAACGAATCACTGCTGTACGAGATATTCGAAAAGAGTGGTGAACTAAGAAATGTTGGAGAGCAAAAGAAACTGATAAGATGTTTTTCCCGGTTGGATGGCCTCGTGTTTTGAACATTGCAGAACCGGAGAAAATATGCTCCATCACCTGCAATCGTGACAAAATACTATTCGCTATTCTAACCACTGAGGCTATTAGTATTTGGTGTTGCAAGCCTTGTGTTCCCATTGTTTTTCAAAAACGGACGCAAGAATGTCTCGAAAAGTACGGCGAAAATTGTATACTAGAGTGGCGACCGGATTCGAGTATGCTTACAATTGCAACAAATGACAGTTATTTGCTATTCTATAAGCTGCTCTATCAGTCGAACGATGCAAAAAGTCCATACGAGCAGAAAGACTCACCTGTAAACAGCCTCAAAAGAGATAGTGCAGAACTTTTTATTAAGGAGTCAATACCATCGATCACCTTCAAATTTGATAAAGCTGTATGGATCGATGGTGGAATTAGTTCTTTTGTATGTATACGAGATGAATTGATGATAGCCACAAAATCTAGTTTTATAATTAGACATAAATGGGATGGAACACAGAATCGGGATTATTCACTGGATTTAAGGAGAATTCCATTTAGTATTGACCAGCAGATATCAACACCAGCAACACCATTAACAACCAAAAATACATTTGTTACTGCTATTGATTATTCACCATTAGTCGGAGGATTTTCCATTGTTTTGAACTGTGGAAAAGCTGCTTTTTTAACAGCTCAATCGCTAAAGTTTGATCCTAATCAAGTCCAAGGTGTATGGGCTAAAGATTTAGATGATGCAACCTGTACTGCTGTTAATCACAAATATAGATTAATTGCATTTGGAAGAAAAAATTCACAAGGTCTTGTTTTATATGTTGATGAAACTACAGGAGCATTAGAAGTATCACATAGCCTTATTCTGTCTACCAAGGATTATCCTGGTGTCCCAGGATCAGTGTCATGTTTACGATGGACACCTGACAGTTGCGCTATTGCATTGGCATGGTCTAGTGGTGGTATAGCAATATGGAGTACATTTGGAGCTCTGTTACTATGTACTTTAAAATGGGATTATGGATTAAATGTAGATCCTATACGAGAAAACCCATTCCATATAAGTACAATGGAATGGTCGGCAGAAGGTTATCAATTGTGGATGCTGAAAGATTCTTATTTACTATCCAAAGAAAATTGTTCTAATAATTCTAACAATAAATATTGTCAAGTACGCTCTGTAGCTCAGTGGGAGTTTGTGAAAAGTCCACTTACAGTTAATCCATGTATGTCTCATAATGAGCATATATATTTACAAGGTGAAGATCGTTTGTACATCAATTTAGGACATAAGATTTTTTCAACTGATATTAAAGTTCACTTTTCTAATGGAGATCGTTCTAATGGATTTTGTCATGTACTTTCTGGAACAAAACAGTGGCTTATAGTTCCCATTCCAAATGCATACACAAGTTGTAATTGGCCAATAAGGTTTACTGCTATTGATGAGGAAGGACAAAGTATAGCTGTAGCTGGAAAAACTGGGTTAGCGCACTATTCAATGTTGTCTCGAAAATGGAAACTATTTGGTAACGAATGTCAAGAGAGGGATTTTGTAGTAACTGGAGGTCTTTTATGGTATCAGGGATTTCTTATAACTAGTAGCTATTCTATACCAGAAAATGAAGACGAAATAAGATTATACCCTAGAGATGTTCGGTTGGATAATAATTATGTAAGGTCCATTAAAATGACATCTCAGATTCTACTTCTAAATATACTAAGAAATCTTCTCTTAGCCTTTTGCGCTAATTCACAAATCAGAATATACAATATGGTACTAAAAGAAGAAAAAAATGCTACGTGGATTGAATTAATTATGATTCAAACTATAGATATAAGCGGTCTTTGTCCACATCCTGCTTGTGTTGTTAGTGCCAGTTTAACATTAATACGAACAGAAATAACAGATGATAATGTGCATCCTGAAACACTTTTACTAAATGTTTCTGGGAGACTCCTTATGGTTCAAAGGGATCATTGGTTAGAGAATACAGATGTATTGTATACGTGTGCAGCGCCAACTATTCTAGCATCAAGTGTAGAAAATTTATGGATTCCTCGAGAATCTAAAAAAGATAAACCCCATTTGACAGAAACTGTGTGGCTATTTTGTGGTGTACATGGAATGAGAGCATGGTTGCCTTTGTTTCCAAAAAGTCATCAAGACAATGTTCATACGTTCATGAGTAAAAGAATTATGCTGCCATTTAGTGTGAAAATTTATCCTTTAACAATCTTGTTTGAAGATGCAATTTTGCTGGGTGCTGAAAATGATACTGTTCTTTATACATCTGATGCAAGCTCACCATTTATTCTACCTTTTAGTATTTTGGAATTAACAAGTCAAGTTTATTTACATCAAGTACTTCGTCAACTCATCCATCGAAATTTAGGTTATCATGCTTGGGAAATAGCTAGGTCCTGTTCGGCTCTTCCATATTTTTCTCATTCACTTGAGCTGTTATTACATGAAGTATTAGAAGAAGAAGCAACAAGTAAAAAGCCACTTCCTGATGCACAGCTACCATCTGTTGTCGAATTTATTCAGGAATTTCCTGGTTGGGCTCGAGCCATTGTTCAGTGCGCTAGAAAAACAGAAATTGCCTTGTGGCCATACTTGTTTTCAGTTGTAGGGCCACCAAAAAGATTGTTGCAAACTTGTTTAAACAACCAAGAATTAGATACAGCAGCAAGTTATCTTCTGATTTTGCAAAATTTAGAGGCACCTTCGGTTAGTAAGCAATATGCAACTTTGCTACTCGATGCTGCTCTCGAACAAAGAAGATGGGAATTATCAAGAGATCTTGTTCGTTTTCTTGGAGCCATAGATCCGAACGATGTTGATCTATTAAAGACTTCTTGTACAGTGACCTATAAAAAACCCTCAAGTCCGACTTTATCTTCCCAAGAAGATGATTTGACTCTAGTATTGGGAACTATGCAAGTATCGAGAAATAGAAGTTATAGTACCACAGCGACGCCTAAATTAAATCCAGAATCACATAACAAGGACAATTCGATATCATCCATGGTCTTGGAAAAGACGAAAAAGAATATAATCAGGCGTAAAAAATCCGTACCTACATTGTCGAAAATTGAGAAAAATGATACTACCCGAGTAAAACAGATCATATATGATCATATATGATTCCTATACAGAACTGTCATATACGGCCTATATATGAGAATTGGCCATATATAGTTCATATATGAGCAATCAGTCAATAGCCAAATTAATAGCCAAATTTATATAAATAACATCAGTTAAGAAATAATAGACTCGAACAATAGTTTATTTTACAAAATTTAAAAACAAATTATTTGTGGTCGAGCTCCAATTCAAGGATTCGTTTTTTCTGTTTTCTCGTCCTCTGTCGCTAATTCCTAACGTTAAACAATAGACCAATGTTGCTTAATATTCAAATGTGTTCTATACCGACAGCTGTTAAAAGAATTATCATTCACAATAAAATGAGTAAGCTGAAGTTAATCAAATATTGTACATAAAAGTAATTATTGATAAGATTGTTGCTTATAGAGTATTAATTTTATAAATATTTATCTAATTGTAAATTCACGAATTAAAGTCGATAATGTTAGTCATGCAATAAACTTAGAGAAAAACAAAATAAACCTAAAAAATAATATGATCATATATCAATCCTGTATATGGTCATGTGAGATCTTTTTTACTTGGGACTCGGTTCTTCTGTTGAAGACATCTCCACACCGATGCTTGACGTCATGCGTAAAAATTACGTGCATCCGGATAGTTGTTCAAAATTTAGGATGTCTTAGTGGTGAAAAGCTAAATAAGTTCCTCCGGTAAAACAATGGAGTAGACGAAAAGTTATGCAGTTGCCTAATACGAGAATCGTGCTTATCACAGCAGATTCAACCTTTGTTATTTCGTTTTGTAAAATCTTATTTAAAATTAACGTTGATCCGTCTAATATTGAGTATCGATAATTATTGTATTGTTTGTTATTTAATTGCCATTACTTCTAAATTAACTCCATAATCAAAATAAATATATTTTTAAAAGATTCTCGGCGGTAATTATTATATGTTATTTGTGCGATATTTATTCCTTGTAATGTAACGTGTTATTAATGGTGGATTTGAAGTTGATAGCGTTGAAGTTTATCGCAAATCTTGTTTTCTATGACGGTCCTTGTTGACATGAAAAACTATTTTATTCATTGATTTTCCTTCAACTATACCAGCTTCGAATTCATTATTAACTAGAGGAGATCGAAAATAGCTTAGTTGGGACAGAAATATCTTTTTATTTAATTCATGATGTGCCATGTTTTCTGAGAAATGACTTGTACTGCATTGCTTCGTGATAGAATCGCATTTTGCGTTTGTCATTGTAAGCTTTGCAAAATTTTATTAATTGCGATATGTGTCTTATACAATTTCCCAGTGAAGGAATTAGGCTCTGCGATTTTTATAATTATCTACATTTCTTTTTACAATTTGGAGTAAAGTTTTCCGTTTCTTCGAGTCAATTTCATGTTTGTATTAAAAAACTTTTTAGAAATCAATATAATTTTGAAGAATCCTATGTATTTTGACAATCATTAAAAATAGAATTTTAAAAAGTGCCAAAATATAAAATTCTTTACTCTTAATTGTAAGAAAAATGGATGGACCGAGTGTCGTAAACAATTTGTAAAAGAAAAAAACTCGATTAAATCGACGACAAAATTTTATACATTTAAACATACGAAAATCTGTGCACTAGCGATTGAAACGTTTTGTCACTGACTTTGTTACTACGTGTATGTTTTAGTTCTCAGCGAGATCCGAAATTTTAACGCAAACTTATTTTATTTCGTCCGTGTACGCGTGAGTCGTCATACCGCATGGAATACGAATGTCGCTAGATATATACATATAAAAATAATTTACTGCCGAGTTTGCGAAAGACGAGATGCGACTGCAATAGCGCTGACTTTTCCTTTGTATTTCGATTCATATTCAAACTTAGTCGCTAAGAGCGTAAAGTTTCGTTGCGATCGTTCGGCATCTAACGCAGCGATAGTATACTTTCGAAAATACTCCGCTTCGTTCAATGCGTCAAATCACGAGTCAAATCGCCGATATTAAATAAAATGTATAACGGGGGGGAAAAATCGAGTAGTTCCTCGTCTGCAGCCAGAGCAATACTCCGCGACTTGGCTCTCAGCTGTTGGATCAATCGTCCGCGCGTCGCCAGTTTCACGATCGTATAGCTTATTACTAATGTCTCGGATTATCGTAGATGCGCGCCTTTACACTAAGTTGTTACAGAATCTGTTGCTGCAGTATATTCGAATCGAACGCGAACAGATCGTTCTCTGGTGATGATAAACCGCAAATGATTATTTAATAGCGTTATAGGATGTAGTACATAAGCACATTATTACTCGTGCACACATGCATATAACAGAAAATTATATTTAATTTCACAAGACTAACAGAGGTTTTATTATTGGGATAGTGCGCAATCGGGAAAGAAGTGGTACACGTACAGGTATAAGTTTACAATAGATATTCCACGTAGTCATCGAATTCGCGGCTGTTTTTTTTTCTTTGGTTCAGCGAACGCAGGTAAACGTAGATCGAGTACGCCGGTAAATACTGTACGATTAAGATACGTAATGAATCTGTTATCTTAGTTGTAATGATGCAAGTGGAGCCGCGGCAGTTCGACATACGACAATACCACTACTTATATACGATGTATAATATTTTGCATGAGATTTGTATAACGAGTAGGAAGCAGACGACGCGAGTAGTTCATACTTCGTATATATATATCCATATAAAGAATCAAACATCAAAACGTACGACATGTGTGTATATAATATGTATAAAACTTTTCAACGATGTGTGTACAAAGCGAGTAAGCGAGAGGAACTCGACGCATCGCGGCTCCATTTATTATACATTCTTTTGTACATACACATAGCGAAGGCGTTGCTGTATACGCGCGGATAGGCAGGGACTGAGCCGTATTACGTACTATAACGGTATAGCGTATATATAGGGAGTTTTCGCGAGTGTGGGAACGAATGCGATTGTACTACCGCGGGGGGCACGCGAGTTCTCGTGCCGATCGTTCACCTGTGCTCTACATCTTCTGCGGATCGTCGTTTCCCAACGCAGGAACGAGGATTCTTTTCTTTTTTTTTCTTTTTTTCTTTTTTTTTTATTAACTGTCGTGACCGCGAGATTACGCGTGACGTTCGACCTTTGGCATATAATATGACTAAGATCACTTTTAGACTATTTCGATGTTTCGGACTTTCGACAGAGATTTTCAGTTATGATGATTTTTTCTGAAGAAGCTGCAACGAGCACAGTTTTTAAAGAGAATACACTGTTATGTTTTTTCCGTATAATTTTAACGACAAATGAAGCTGAAATCCCACTTCCTGGCTTGCTTTAAAAATATCTGTTAAAATATATGACAAATGTGGAACCGGTATATTGTAACAAAGCTTATCATGGACATATAAAATGCTGTCGTCAGTAAAAACCTAAAATCATCAGCTCTTCGTGGAATAAGAATGAACGTATAAAGTTTCCAAACGTCCAGAGAATCAAGAGAAGCGAACGAATCTGTGAATCACTCATTGAAGTATTTCAAGATTTCTTTATGCGACGTCGCAAGGGCCTTATAATATCCCAGAGCAGAAGTCGGACCTTTCCATTCTTGCTTCACGCCGTTCAATTCATCAAATACCAAACCAGAAGAACTTATAGGTAGTCCACAGAGGAATTAACATCTCTCGATACCATTTGATTGTCTCGTCGTGCGTCCAGCGGTAGTACATAGAGTATACATGCGAGAGTGCGTCGTCGCGTGCCGATTCTCCGTCTAAATTCTGTTAAAACCAAAGGCTGTGATTCGGGTATGATTTCTCTCTTGTTACGATTTTAAGCGATACGCGGTAATTCCCTTGGGGACAATGGACAGCCTTTACCCGTAATAGCATATGCACGATAGGCTGAGAGCCGTGTCGCCTGCACGCCCTCAATAATATTATATATATATATATATATTCTCGCGCATCGTGGGATCCGTTCGATTATACTTGATTATGAGAAAAAAAAGCGTAATTTTCGTACCTAGAGAGAGACGCAGGCGAGGAGATATTTCGTTTTGTTACGTGTATATGTATATATATAATATTGTCGGGTAATCTTCTTATATGAATCTCGGAGGGATTACCTTTCGCGCGCGCGAGCCACACTCAAAAGTAATGCATAACTTTGTAAATATACTGAAGTGTAATGCTGTAAATATAAAATAGTCATTTAGAATAAATTTCATATATATTTTAATCTGGTGCATTCGTTCATTCATTATTTTCTTCCCTACCACGAGGTTTTTATACTTTCAGCTGAAACGATGAGGAGTTATTAGAATTGAAAACAATACTACTTTTGTTTGAGCAGATGCCGTTTAGATATCATTGCTCGTATACTGAGGATCAAAAATTAAGTAAAGATATATATCAATACTTTTTTTGTACAAGTGCCGAAGGCAATTTATGCCGATGAATACCAAAGTTACAAGTTCAAAGATAATGTGATGATTAAAAATCTGGATTACGTAATCATCTGATGAAGAGTTTGTTATCTTATCTAGTCAGACGCACATCTCTAAGAATGCGATTAATTAATACTCACGAAAATAGAAAAGTATACCTTGATATGTAGGGAAATAAAACTATTCAAAATTTTATAGGAAACTTTTTCAACCTCCACCTTAAATCATATTATATACAATATGCAATATGTTTAATTGTCTTATTTTTTTTTTAAACTTTCAAGTGTATATCGTAATACGAAAAATATATTGATAAATTTTAAAAGTTATTTTTACAGAAAATAATAATAAGAAATGACTCTATCGTTCGCAATTGTTCTAAAAATGAATGCAATTTATCGATCACCAACTAAGGTAGAGTATGTATCATCTTACCGATGAGCTTAACAAATGGGCGAAACGCATATTTTATTTCTACTTTTCGATATACATATTTGTCTAACATTTGATAACTTTTTCGTATTATCCTTCATCTAACTAAGTTTTGAGTCTTCTTCTCTCATTACTTACGGTTTTAATAATTGTCTATATGTCTTAAGCAGTCCACCTTACAAGAGTAGTTATGAATTTAAACGTTATAGTTCGTCGATGATCGATGATTTCTATTCATTTTTAGAAAATAATAGTTTTGAGTTGATATAACGTTGTATTCATATGGGATATACATATATACTTAGGAATTTTTAAATTACTATGAAAATATGTAGATTAAATAATGATTAGAAATATAACAACGTTCATGCGGAAAAAGGTTGTACTTAATTGACTCGTCAATTTCACCATAGGTATAGTTTTACGAGTGAACGCATATCACGAGATTCGTTAATTTCTGCTTGAATAAGAGAGCCGAGATACGATATAATTTTAATTTTATAATCAACCGACATACCAAAAGATGACCAGCTCTAACTGATACCAATTCATTTCTCCCATGATGTGTGATACAGCTAATAAGATCGATTATTCTTTTATTACGTACAATCCGGATCTTGCGTCGCTTTTTTTATTTCACATTTCGAAAGATCGTATAAAAAAAGGAGTCGTGTTTTTTCTTTTTCCAAAATAACAAAAATTGAAGAAAATAAGTATAGCCAACTGAAATTCGAGTGACGATTGTATTAATACACTCGTAACGTAATGCAACATTGCAGTATATCAAAATACATGCATATAAAACACCGACCTTAAACCTTTAACTTTTTAACATAATTTTTTTACGAAGAAAAGAAAAAAAAAACACTTCTCAAGTTCTTTTGCACAATCTATCGGAATACGAAATAAAAAAAAAAGTTATGCATGATTAGGATGAGCAATAAAATATATCGATTCGCGCATGGATTTATCATCAATCGATTCTCTACAAAGCCGTACAAGCTTTTTCTCGCATCGTATAGGTATATACGTATATTGTACATCGTGTACTTGAGACAATGCGGCTTGGATTTTCCAGAGGCTCTCTACCGTCTGCTCTGGGTCTACATGATCCGCATAAAGTGCGAGAGCAACTCGGCGACCCAGAGTCGGCTGCAGAGCATCGTGAACTCGCTGTTCCCGAAGGGCTCGAAGGCGGTGGTGCCGCGCGACACTCCGCTCAACATCTTCGTCAAGATAATCCAGTTCATCGCCCAGGAGCGTCTCGATTTCGCGATGCGCGAGATCGTGTTCGATCTGCTGTCGGTTGGACGACCGGTCAAGATCATACTGACACCTGAGCGCATGAGTATAGGCCTGCGCGCCTTCCTCGTCGTTGCCGACAGTCTGCAGCAGAAGGAGGGCGAGCCGCCGATGCCTAGGACCATGGGTGTACTGCCCAGCGGCAATACCATGCGCGTCAAGAAGACTTACCTGAATAAGGTTCTTATGCACCTCTTTCCTCTCCTCTCTCTCTCTCTCTCTCTCTTCTCTCTTCTTTTTTCTTACTCACTCGCGATGGAGCTCTCTGGTGGGACGCATTCGTACGTTTTATTTTTTCTTTTTTTTTTTGTATTGAATGAAATTTGTTCCAAATGAGTATTTTTGTATACGAATAAATCGTTATCGGAAGGAAATTGCTTGTTTATACAACGACGTATATCGCAGTTTTTATATTTTCGCGTCGAATTTCAATTTGTTGGTCAACACGAGAAATAAATTGAAAGAAGACAATAGTCGGTAAATATTTTTTTGTACTTGTGATTTTCATTTGAAAAACAATGTCAGGCATGTAGATCGTGTATTGTGATAGAACGCTGCACGCGCTTATTGGTATTAAATAATGCAAAGCCATTGTGTAGCTCATGGCCATGTGCCTTGGTATCGTTGTACACGTTATTTTTGCTGATATTATGATACAGCGTTAAATACAAATATTAACAAAAATGTAAATACTTTTGTAAATACAAGTTTTACCGTTCGTAAGAAATGAAATAAAAAAGTAAAAAGTACAAGCATTCGTTTGAGGCTTCGTGCTAACCGACATCAATTTTCTTTCGATATTATGCTAATATTGGCAGAATAGCTTTTAACATAATAAGCGGAGGCCTAAAATACCGGTGATTCGCATCAATTGATCATGCCAACAAATAACTTCGAGAATGACATCAAAATCAATGACCCAGAAATTGAAAATTCTGCTTGTGAGTCAAAAATTTGATAATATACAATGATGGTTTCGCACATACTTTCTTCTTTTAAATTTCACAGCAATATTAATAGTAATGTTACTTTAAATTATTTAATATTCTTTATTATGTTCTTATATTGTTACTTCTATGTAATCTAACTTTGATTGAAAACTAGAAAAGTAACAAATGTTAATAGAGTTACTTTAATACTGACTTATTCTTTAAACTTTTAAAAGATTAAAAACGAACATGATTGTTTTAAAAGTTTTCTAAAGCTAGTAAAACAAAATATCTCTGAGTATTACATACGATGTCCGTATTTGCCAACAGTACACATGAATATACAGTTACAAATCCAGTTTTATTTCAAAATAGTAAACTCGCATTAAAAAATTTAAAAAAATGATCAATTTTTCTCGACTCTGATCATACGTCCGAATAACCGAATAAATACGTTACTTAAATATTGCATGCGAATCTTTGTTTCCGAGCATGTAATGTGAAATAATTTAACTAACGCGACATGAGAAATTTTAAAAAAGTAGCCATATGTGATGAAAGTAGTGTAATATCGCGATGAAAAACTGAGTAGATAATGGATACAACGCACGCTAGTGTAAACGGCGAAAAGTACATAAGCATACATCTTCGTAACTCAGGCGTAGTCTGGAGTTTCTAAAAATATACATTTCTCAGTAATTTGAATGATGATGTCACTCTTGTAAGAATTTAATAAAAATTCGAGAGACCTAAAAGTTATATATTCAACATATATGTATAAAAGTTATCTTCATCCTTTTCATTTGAAATTTTAGAATAAGAGTATTTTTTCTTTATTTTTATCGAATCAACGCAATTTGGAATAATTTACTCTGCGTAGCTCTGACTCAAGCGTCATAAAAAAAGGTTCAGCTCAATTTTCTTGTCTCAGTCGTCAGAATCGAAAGCCAAACTTTCAACAAAAACTTGTATATACTAAAATAGTGTAATAAATATAATTTGATCGCTCCTATATTACCGACTAAGGTCCAACAGCAACTAAATCCTGAAAACTCTCTCGCAAACAGATGCTGACGGAGGACACGGCAAAGAGCATCGGCATGTCGTCGTACTTCCCCCACGTGCGGCGCGTCTTCGTCGACATTCTGCGCGCCCTGGACGTCCACTACGGCCGTCCGCTGATGATGACGTCGACGCAGAACGTGAACAAGGAACCGGACGAGATGATAACGGGCGAGCGGAAGCCGCGCATCGATCTGTTTCGCACGTGTGTGGCAGCTGTGCCGCGACTCATACCCGACGGCATGACCGGGGCCGAGCTCGTGGACATGCTCGCGCGACTCACCGTACACATGGACGAGGAACTACGCGGACTCGCCTATCAGAGCTTGCAGACCCTCGTGCTCGACTTTCCCGACTGGAGGCAGGATGTCCTCCTCGGGTTCACGCAGTTCCTCGCTCGGGACGTGCAGGCAAGATCATTCTCGTCCAATCTGACTTTTTTTTTTTGGGGGGGGGAATTTCAGGCTCGATATTGTTATCTAGGAGCTATTCGAGAGCTCGTTTTATGCGAAATTTAGTAATTGCTTTTAAAAATTATGCACATATTTTTTTGTACGCTATACCAGAAGCAACGATCTTTCTCTCACAACTAACCGATTGGTCAATAATCCGTACTGTTCATATTGCGTTCAGGACACGTTCCCCCAGCTGCTGGACAACGGGCTGCGAATGCTGTTGCAGCTGTTGACATGCTGGAAGAATGCCCTGGCAAATCCGAGCGCCAAAGCGAAGGAACAGCCGGTTGACGGTGTGCGACTAAACTCGCGGATCGTCGTGGACGTAGCGGCGAAGAAGAGCGAAGCTGCGGGGCAAAAGGTGGAGCCGGTCTCGAGCGTCTTCCATCTAGTCGAGGGTTTCGCCCTCGTCATGCTCTGCAACTGTCGATTGTATCCCCGACGTCTCGCCGTTCATATAATGAGAGAAATAAAGCTCTTGCTCAAGACGTTTGGTAATTTGTTTGTTTGAATTGCTTTTTTTTTAAAAAAAAAAAAGGGAATTGACGAAAATCTCAATTTATTGATATAGCTGTCGAATATGAACAAAGTATATTATTACGCTTCTCTGAAAACAACTGTTTTCATTTAAAACGAATTATTTAATGGTATAATAAAAGCAATTTTAAACGCTTCAAACGGTTATTTTGATAACATGGAATGATAGACTCTTTTTTGTAATCTGATTTGAATAAATGGTTCAGCATCAAATATTTAAAACTATTATTAACAAGTTTTCATACAATTTAATTCCTTTATATTTGTGGTATCTTTTTAAAGCATCGAATTTGATTTTAATTAAAAAACTATATATTTCAAAATCAGGAAAAATAGCTCTTTTTGTATTATTTGTTAATCGATTATGTATATGGTGCATAGCGCTAAGATAGGGATGTAAATGAATTTTTATTATCTTATATTTTAATACTTTATACGCAAAGAATTAGGTCGTATTTTTTCTTTTTTCATTTATTCAAAGATTAAACCAAATAACTCCATTTGAAAATTTGTCAAGATAAAATCAGGTCATATTAAGATATATCTACTAGATGAAAATATACAAACTTGAAGCATTTATAACTTTTGAAATTATTACTTTAAAAAAACTAAAACGTACATCCTAATTATTTGTTGACTCTCTGCCTATTGTAGGTAAAAAAATTAAGTTTATTTTCTAATTTACCTTCTATTCACTATACGGTTTCCACCAGTCATTGCGTCTATTTCTACGCCTCCATTATTCTATTATCACAATCTTGTTGCATAAGAAACAAGAAACGCTAATTTAATCTTCATAATTTAATATGGTTGAGTCATAGAGTATCTCAAATTTTTACTACATTACTGTCAAAGCTAAAGAAATAACTGTGTTTTTTTAATTTTCCTTTCATTTTATGATTTGAACTCATGATTTAAAGAAAATGTGCCGAATTAGCAATAAAAATTTTCTAGTTGTTAAATTTGAATTTCGAACTTTATTGATTATAAAACTATGCTATTAAAAATTAAAAAATATTTTAATGTTTTATAGTGCAAAACATAATCTTTATTTCCTTTAATTGTTAAATTGATCTTGATTCCAAAGTCTCAGCTAGAATTGAGTATTTTATTGCTCTAATAATGAACCAATTGAATTTCATTGTACAAGGATCAGTTTTTTCACGTAGGATACCTATTTTCATAATAAAAGTACAATGACAAAACATTTTATGCAAAAAATAGTAATAATCATTTAAATATTACAGCTAGTCTAGAAGATGATCAGCCTGTGATTGATGTGATTGACGCCTGCTGTCCGGCAGTTTTAGAAAAGTATTATTACATGCTCCCACCCGCAGAAAAGGCAGCCGCTGCTTCGACGTCCAATGTTGATTTACAATGGATTGCAGATAGAAGTAGCTGCGTTTGGACAGCTGGTATATATTTATGTTGTTTTTAGTGTAGTATAAGTAACTTTATTTTATTATTATCTAATATTTGTTCATTTTTTAGGGTTCCATGACGAAAACAGCACAAAAAGTTCCTCACTCTTAAATTTAAACGGAGCCGATCCTTGGAGCAGTTGTTTATTTGCATTTTTAGAAAAGGATAGAGTTTTAACTTTGTGTCCAAATGCTGTAGCTCATTCATGGCCAATTGTTTTTAATCGTATTAATTCTTTATTTACTGTTGTCGATCCTACGTAAGTTCATTTCTATTAAGAAGCAATATTAAGAAACAGAAAAATGTACTGATGAATTTCGTTGTATTTATTTTAGGCCTGTAAATGATAATAGAGCGTCCCTTTTACGAAGCTCTACAGCTATTCGAAAGCCAGTTAATGAGAGAGATGTTTACATGCACGTCTGGAAAAATTATTTAACTTTTGGATATCGAGTTGTGCCACCTATTCCAAGTCCGATTATTCGCTGTGCGAGTCCGGATCTCAGTTTAAGGTAAGGAAATTTAGCCACCTCTGTGTGTAGTGTAGGAAATTCTAATAAATGTCTTTTTTTTAATTTTGCATAAACAATCTGAAGAATTAGGTAAATTTATACATTTTAAAGGTGCAGGATTTTATAGCGTTTTGGTGAAATGGTTATACGACATGAATACAGAAATTCGTAGCATACAAATAGCCTTTCCCGAAAAATCAATGTTAGTTTTGTTGAAATGATAATGCTGACTATATACTCCTTATTATTCAATTTATTAACCTATAACAGATCTCGTTTGCTTGTTCCATTTTATAATTATCCTTGCATTACTAATTTCTTGAAATCCCTTTTCATACAGCATTTTGTGCACTGCAAGATTTCGGATGATATTTCCTTTTTAATTTCAAATCATCAATTTTATTTCGTTGATCGACACTTTCACGTTAAACTAAATCTTTTTTGAAAAGGACATTTGCAAACTATTTCCCAATTAGTAATGAGAAGTAAAATTTGAAATATGTGCAGTAAAATTGAATACTTTATGCAGGAGAGGAAAATTTATAAGATGCTTTGGGTTTGAAATAACATACTTTATTGGTCTTGATAATAATATAAAAAAAGCATTGAAGTAATTTTATAAATTTTGTTACACAATTAGAGAATTTTAAGACAAGAAATTATATTGAAGCTAAAAAACGAAACTCTGATTCTTATAGAGTCTATTTCATTTATGTAAACGGACGTTTCTGAGATTATAATATACTCTACCTTTGGTTTAATAATGATAATGGTTTTTAAACAAATAATGTGAACAAATTAAATACTTATATATATTTTTCTTTTTTTACCTTTTAATAATTGATGAAGTGTAAACGATTTAATGAAATTAAATATGATTTCTAAAATAATGAAAATATTTAATTTGCTAAAATTCTCGTTGTATCTCTTTATGCATACAAGTATTTGCTGCTTTTGCGCCTGCAACTTTTCCCATTAACACCGCATGTCAGTCGTCGTTGTCTTATTTATTGTTATTATCAATTTATTAATGCGGTGTAAAAGCTATGCTTTTATCAAATACCATTACGCACTTATCTTAAATTTGTCCATTAATATTTTCATTGATATTCGTTTTAATGAATAAAATATTTCGATTTCTACAATACCCAATTTTTTGTATTTATGTACATTACATTTATACCAAATTCACACGTACTTTGTAGTTTTTATAGTTAGATATTTGTTCAAGTAATTTATAATATACTTGTAATATAGATAGTAATTTATCATGCCATCTTATAAAACATTTTCAACAACTTGATAAAATTTGTAAGATAAATATTCTAATGAATTTTCGCGATACAGATACGAGCTACCAAAATCACTATTCGCTACAGTAGATTGAAATCGCTTAGCTTTTACACTCGCCAAGCCGTACCTCCACATGTATAAATGGGCATTAGACATATAGCATAAAATTTAATTTTGAATCTCCGTTAAGAGGGAAAAAAGACTGAATAAAATTAAAGAGAAAGAAAAGGATAAGGAGGATTTTGGTGGTACACTGTATTGCATACTCTAAATATAGTGGTCAGCATACGGTGGAGTTTGGTGTGTTGTGCATGAGTAAGGAGTTGAGTCAGAGCCTGGAGAACCTCGGTGGGGCCCAGACCCTGCCGGGTCGATTCTCCGTACCGTCCATATCCGGCATCTACACCAGGCACAAGCGGACCAGGTGAGCCTCTACTAATTGAGAACAAAAACAGCAAACAAAAAAAAAACAATCGAAGCTGCTTCTGGGGGGCTATAAAACACGGTTGTTGGCTAAACACACGCACACCAGCTGCCTAACGGTTCACAAATATAACACGTGTATAAAGCTAAGAATACACGTAATAACGTGATGTATCTTTTTTATTCTATGTGCTCGAAGAAAAAGTTTTAGTTTGAGGAAAAGTCTACTGTTTTTTATTATACTGTTATTAACTGACGTTAATTTCACTCGGAATATCAATAACATTAATAAGTTGTTACTTTTTTTTCAATCTTTGTTTTTTTTTCGTATATTTCGAAAAACTATAGTAATTTAATCTTGTGCGTCAAATAAATGTACTATATTTTTATATAATATGTTGTGCTTCTAAAGAAAATTAAATCATCAATAACATTTTTTCTTTGAGCTCTTATACTACCTACATAATCATTTGATACCATATTATATGTTTGTAGATGTATTTTCTAAAATAAATACAAACCAATATTAAAGTATAATTTTAAATCATACTTTGATCAAATAATAATAGTTTATTAAAACGGAGTTGTTACTCCTTTCTACTTTTTATGTTACTTTTCAAGGTTTTAATACTGGTATGTATGCCTAATGAAATAAAGCGCATGAAAAACACCATTTAGTTCTGTTAAGTAAAATCTCATTATTAGAAATGCTTGTAGCAAACGTTTTGGTGCACGTGATTTATGTGCGGAGCCTGTATAGTTGCTTAGTTTATTATTATGCGACCGTTCCCGATCGCTTCATCTTCTTGCACCGATATACTATACATATATATTCATTAGAGTTTCACGGTTAGATTGAAAAAGCTCAGACAATAAACAAAAATTTTCGTCATATTCATTTTTAGTCTGTAATTCATCTTCGACTTAAAATTATATAGAGTCATTATATAGGTTTGTTACCGATCAAGCGATACCGATCTATAAATAATCTTAACCAAATTTATTGTAGCATTATTTTTCGTTATCTCAGTTTGATCGGTAACAAAACGAGTTTCATACTTGCATTCTAGATTTCTTAGAATGAAAATATACTGCCATTCTATAAAAAAAAATACAAATTTAGGAATAATCGCTCCGATGAAGCGTAAACTTTCTGAAGTGAGACGAACGCGCTATGTACAAGTGCTACTTTTCATTCCAAGTAAATTTAGAGATTGAAGCTGTATAGAGTCTAAGGAATGATGGATAAAATTTGTGCACCGTTAACCTTTGCAGTTCCTCGCCGGACAGCCTCTCGGCCGAACGCGGCGACAACAAATCGCCAGGGACGAACGCGAGTCCGTTGGCTCTTTACAAGCTGACGGTGCCGCTGCTGAGATGCGAGACCATAGATGTGCGCGACGCTGCCGTTCACGCGATCGGCAAAGTCAACGCCGATGCACTCAAGTAAGTATTTCCACGAAAATCAGTGCCTTTCTGACTACGAGTAACGATAATATTCTTTCAGCGCGTAATACTTTACAGTAGCGAAGCAATTTTATTCGATAATCTGATTTTTACAACTATAAAATACACAGTATAAACATTTGCGTAATTCAGTAATATTGATTTACAAGAAGCCAGTGAAATTTTCAATGCCTTTTTTTTTTTTAGAAAATCTTGATAATTTTACGGATTACACGAGGCTTGAATAAATAAAACGAATGACTCGATTTTATCGGGTATAAGGTCTTGTTGTAATTGTGGCTAGAGATTGTCAGATCTTTATTAATCTAAAAATGAGCTAAAAATACCTTACAAATCTTCTATGATTCATATTAAAGATATTAACCAAAAGTAAATAAATGATTATTTATAATTTTTTAACAAAACTCTTTGAATATTTCAAAACTTATACTTTAGTCGTGCAAAATTTTTTAAGCTTTCGATGAGATGACCAGATATGCGGGTTATGAATTTTCTTAAAACTTTCAGGAATTATATTTTGGGTATAATAATGAGACCCTTGAATCGGGATTTTATCGAATAGGCCCTGAATATCGGAAATTCGCCACTCTTTGTGTTCATAATGTATATCTATATATATTGTTTTCTAGTATATACAGATATAGACAAATGCATGAAATCAATATGAATTGGTAAATATCTTGATTTCCAGGGCTTATTCAGTAAAACGTTTCATTATTTTGCACAAAAAGTAATTTCTGAGAGTTTCAAGGAAATCCAGGACACGCATCTCTGGTCCTTATTAGTTACGTTTCGCGTAACTGTATATACTAAAGAACGCGTAAAGGTATGTACTAAA
Source organism: Megastigmus dorsalis (assembly GCA_900490025.1). Taxonomy (NCBI): domain Eukaryota; kingdom Metazoa; phylum Arthropoda; class Insecta; order Hymenoptera; family Megastigmidae; genus Megastigmus; species Megastigmus dorsalis. The sequence continues at coordinate 148,421 of UELU01139288.1, read as the reverse complement.
GGTTTTAAAAATAAATATTCATATTTCGTAAAGTTACGAGGGAGTTAAAGCAAAATATGCGTCGTATTTTGCCGATGTTAAAAATAATGTCATCCTTCATGAATAAAAAACTAAAGCCAGCTATTAATTCAATGTCAACATAAAAAAGTTATTATGGAATACATTCCAGTTCTCCTGGATTAGGATCAGAATTAGGATCAAAATCTTTAAAAATGTAGATGATCAACAAATCGGACAATTGTTATTAGGCAACTCATTCCTTGTATTTTCAACAAATCAAACGAGATATCGGGAGTTAATAGCTTTAAAAGTCGTTAAAAAGTCGTTCGCATTGTTTAAAGAAATAAAAATATGCGCGCATTCCCATAACTCACGGTTTCTCTTCGGCCTTTTATGTACTACAATGAGGAAAATTTATGAAAATGCAAAAGATTTTCTGAGACATCGATACGTAATGCCACCTAAGCAAGAGACTCTCGTTAAACTTTACGAGCGCATTTTTTCTCTGTTCAGTGAGCTCACATTATAGGATACAGAATTTACTTACTGACATCTTAAGAACGCGAATGGCATTGTTTAAGGTGTTATAATATATTGTTACAGCTTTTACCATTCAATAATTTTTTATCATTGCAAGACCACCTTTTTCATATTATTTAAATAGTAATGAATATAGTATTGATAAGATGACTTTAAAGTTTATTGCAAAAAGAAAAATTCTAACAATAAATGTAACAGAAACACATTGTTTATAAGATATAAAGCGTTTAAACGTCATTAGCAAGTTAATAAATGACCAATACGGGGTCTTATCACGTGTTATAAATGAGAAAAATATTTTTTGATAAAATTGAAGTTTGACGATTGATGAAGTTGAATCAGAACGATGATATAACCCTTATGATGTCGATTGTGTGCCGAGCAGTGATTCTGATAACAATGATATTAATTACATTTTCTGGATGAAATTGATGAGAATTCACGAACGGTCGATAAAGATGACGGATTAGATGAAATATTGTCGTCTTTAGAATGGGGGGTGTAAAAATGATCGATAGCGGAGAAAACAATGCTCATCGGGTGAAAAAGTATTTAAGAATATTTTCGTTTGCGATAAAAAGCATGATAATATTTTTAAGAAATTTGAAAATTCGACAGAAAATACGTCACGATATTATCTAATTAATAGTCGTCAACTCAGTTTATAATATGGACAATAATTTATTTTAAATAGAATTTACTTTACAATAATAAATGAAGTCGAAATCAATTTCAAAGAGCAAGTTCTTCGGGGTGCAAGTTGTGCTCTCGGCAATTCTTAAAAGGGGAACTCGCTTAAAACGTCAAGAAAGTTCGTGTTCGCAGTCTAAAGAGCTGCTAAGCACGATCAATGTTTCATTCCGTCAAATGCTTTCAACGTTCTATTCGCGTTAGGATGATTTTACAAACCTTTTGCAGAGACTTGATGGAGGAATTGGTGCCTTACATTCGCGAAGCCGTGGATCGAAAACAAGAGAACATGAGAAGACGCAGGCGTCGTGACGCCTTGAGGCTACAGCTCGTACGTGTCCTGGAGCTGATTGCTGAATACGGGACTTTTGGAATTTGGTGAGGATGGCTTTCAAAAGGGTTCATTCATCATTATATTAGTGTTGGCTAATTGATATCTATCATTAAAAACTGGAAATGCTCATTTATTTATAAATGATATGATCTTGCACCTATTAACACGTATAATAAACGTGTAATAAACGTGTAGCAAGTTAATTATGATCGTACATATAATTAATTGTATACGCAACATTTGGATCGACAGAATAACTTTATTTCTTATATAGATAAACTATTAATTAATCTTTTCTAGAATTCTGGTTTTATTAAAATATAGTTACTGTTGGATTAATTAGTTGTAAATAAAACATTATTTAAATATTCCTATTGGGTAAATATTACAAAGTAATTTACTCATTAATAATAATCAAAGCGTTCAGACTCAATATAGATGTGGTAATCAAAGCGCCCGAATCTATATGAAAAATTCCATCAATTTAGGCGGTTCATTCTAATTAGACTATATATCCGATAATCCGGTTTTGCGTTCCGCAGTCCGGCAGTATTGGACCGGGAGACCCAATCGCTTCATCCAACATTCGTCGAGTACATCGATGGCGCTCGTTTATATCTCGAGAACGAAACGGACAAAGAGGCGCCCGCTGTGAGAGACATCAAATTGCATTTTTGCAATTTCATACGGAAAATGTTGAAGAGCTTTTCTCGTAAGTTTCAAAGAATTTTTTGCCAATCGATAGAGTTTAATCTGCTGCAATAAAAGGAAAGCGTCATTCCATCGCGGTTTTTTTTATTGAAAATTTAAACGGATTATTTATAAAGTAAATACGCACATATTTAAATATGGTCTCATAATATTTATTTATCGTTATTACGCAATCGTGGTCATCGTTTCGGAAGATATATCAATCTGAAAATCATTTAATTAAAAGCCTGTGTAATAAAATATTCAATCATTAAATTTTAAAAATTTAATGTGGGCTTATTTACTTATAAATGAATTTACTGGTTGATGCTTTAAATCATATTATAACGAAAACGTTTATCTCATAATTACTCGTGAGTTTTGATTCTTTTTTTTTTGCTAAAATTTCATGATTTTCATAAATATTCATCAGCTATTGTGTGCCAAGAAAATTTAATGGTGCATTCTCATTTGCATTACTAAAATTGATATCATTCGCTAAATGCAAATCTGAGTAATCACAATAAATACAGCATCCATGGCTTAACTCATAACTATTATCCGAGAATAATAAAGTGATTTCATATTTACATTAATTTCTTGTTACAGTTCGCATTTTGTCGATATCACTCGTTGATTAATAGCACTAATGCGTATAAATTCAATAACAACGAACAGGCTCCCGTGAATTCACCTCTAAAAAAAATTTTCACACCCCGTATAAAAGTCGATAGCCGCATTTCATTTCCCCGTAAATCCATCACGGTAATTAGATTCGTCTCGGCCGGCTCTAAAAAAAATCAACAATCGATTTCCCGAAAATTGCTCTACTCCAAAATTGGCCATTTGCGCTTTGCAGTGGAAGCCTGTCACACTCTGCTGAAACGGGATTTGCGTCGCAATCTCTTCATGCTTTTCGCCAGCTGGGCCGGACCATACGGAAAACCTCTGACCAGCAGTTCGCTCAGCCACGAGGAGGAAAAGTGCCTCTGCTCGGAGCTTCAACTCTCAGCCTTGCAAGCTATGAGTGGACTTCTTTGCTGTGGCCCTTGCTTCAACCCTCAGGGTCTGTCCGAGGAGGGTTCGATACTTTATCAGTGGCTCGATTTACTTCTGGGAAGCAAAGACGAAAAGGTGAATTAAATGCTTACCGAAAAGATATTTCGCGCTCATTGCTTTACTCACGGAGAATGACACTCTGTTTCGTTCTTTAGATATATGGCCTTGCTCGCGAAACTGTTGTACTACTGCTCGAGGGCAATCCAGACATTGGAGCACTTCTCGACTGGGTGGTTGACCGATGTTACACTGGTCTACCTCAAGTTGCCGACGGCTGTTTTCTGGCCCTGGCTACCATCTTCAGTGCTCGGTGAGTCTACAGTCTATTTTTTTTAATTTTATTTATTTTCGAGAATAGTATTTATATTAGGTCGTGAAATCTTGCGACCGTGAGACGAGCTTTTTTCTGATATCATGGTCGTAAAATCTGTCTTTTTCATACTTACTTATAATACTTCATCATATCGCGAATAATTAGAAATTTCCGCTGATTTAAAGAAAAATTCATTTTAATATGCTATTCATGTAATCGCGCATAATGTACTCTTGTGTAGGTCTTGTGGAAAAACAAATATTTGTAACAAAGCTTTAGCTGCCTTAATTCTGGAAAATTAGAGTTGCCCATACAAATGAGCAAATTAAGATGATCAGGTGTGTATGCATTCGCTGTGTACATTGCGTACACGAGTATCGTGGTTTATATGCAAATTCTTAAAGCACTGGTTCACTAATTAGTTTTTGTAACTAAGCAGGTGTTCCTTACGGACAGTAAATGTATGCACAAACGCGTCAGTAGATAAGTTAAGAATCTATCCAGACAGCATGTTTATGAATGCATTAACCCATTAACGCCTAAACGGCCCAAATTTCGAGTAAGTTTTCAACGTGATTATTTATTATGTTATCTTATGTTAAAAATTCTGTTTTCATATATTCCGAAGTGAAATTTCACGCTCTAACAGAATCCCTACTCGGAATTACGATTTAACCTCAAGAAAAAAAATATGGCCGATTTAAACATAAAAAACGTGAAAATTTTCGAAAAAAATTTTTTCTGGATTTTTTTTCGCAATGATACCGCGAACGTATCCCCTTATAATTATGCTCAGAGGTGATCATGGCAGTGAAGTTTGACAGGAAATTTTTATATTAATGTTTAAACAACCCCATTTTTACAAAATGGCGGCTGAAACAAATTTTTTTTGTTTAAACTTCATCAATTTTTTTCTCGAAAACTATGGACTTTAGCAAAAAGTTCACAAGAACAAAAATGTCTTAGAATTACTCAAGGAACACTCAAATTTTTTCAGAATTTTCGGAGACAATTTTTTATTTTCTGAAAAATTCGGGAAATCCAATTTTTCAAAAATGTCTAAAAAAATTCTGAAAAAATTTGAGAATAATTCTAAGACATTTTTGTTGCGAAGGTCTATAGTTTTCGAGAAAAAATAATTTTATAGCACTCTAACCTAAAAATCGCAACTTCGTTGCTTGTTTTCGGCATCTCGTAATATAAAATGCGGTATGAAACTGGTACGTAAAGGCTTTTTTACTTCACTCGTTACAGCCCTCGCATTCAGCTCGGGCCGTAATTCTCTCGTTTCGTAAATAAAGCCTTTCCGTACCCATTGTATAATGTACTATTGTTTCAGCCGCCATTTTGCAAAAATGGGGTTGTTTAAACATTAATATAAAAATTTTCTGTCAAACTTCAACTGCCATGATCACCTACGATCATAATTATAAAGGCATACCTTTGCGGAATCATTGCGAAAAAAAATCCATAAAAAATTTTTTTCGAAAATTTTCATGTTTTTTATGTTTAAATCGTCCATATTCTTTTTTCTTGAGGTTAAATCGTAATTCCGACTAGGGATTCTGAAAGAGCGTGAAATTTTACGTCGGAATATATGAAAATAGAATTTTTTCAAAGCCGATAACATAAGAAATAATCACGTTGAAAACTTACTCGAAATTTGGGCCGTTTGGGCGTTAATTGATTAATGTAGAAACATAATCAATTAAGTGCTGACGATTTTACTTTAAATTTTTAATCGGCTCTAAAATAACTTAATTTCTTTACTTTATTGGATTCGAATTCGAATATCTTAAATCCTGAAAGAGATAAATAAGAAATGTGAAAAGTCATTTCAAGTTTCAAAGCTGCATTTAAAAGTAAGATTTTATAGGAAAATATTAAAGAGTACGTCTGTTTGCAACTAGATACCTTTCGAGTAAATTCGAATATTTTTCAAGAGTGTAAAGATATACCATCTACATATATTAAGTTTCAGAATGTATTTATTTTCCTTTTCCTGCAATTTAATGCATTTATTTTCCTTTCGCCAGAATTTATGAGTTATAAGGCAGCGACAAAAAGCTCGTTATACCAATAACCTTTTTATTTATGAATTTCATAATTTCAAATATAAATAAAATCATACATCTTTCAAAATTCTCATCCTTTGTTCAATGAAGAAAAAAAAAAACAATAACATTTGCCAATAGAAAACTAATAATTGTCCTTTAAAAATATACGTTGGCGTGAAAGATACGCTTTAATCACAAGCATATCGTTAACTCGGTGCAAGGAGAGCTTATATAGATAATAATCCGGTCGAGCTCGAAATCCACCCTTATAGACTTAAGTCTAGCTCGTCCCATTACATGCGACTGAATCGCCTATTAATCCTGTTTCCGTCTCTCCGTGTGTCCAGCGAGTATCCCTGCGACCATTACACCAGCATCATCAACGTGACGCTCATGAACACAGGCTGTCCCCGCGCCCCGGTCCACGACGCCGCGCTCCAGCTACTACAGCTGCTAGATCAGCGCTTCTTCGGCAACGTGCGTCCACTGCCTGCACCGGACTCCGACACCGGTAAGTCCAATATTCACGTAGTAAACTAATGTATACCTGATGTCGCTGAAATTTATATACGGTTAGTTAAGTTTTGTCAAAGGGGTTAAAGTTGCAGCAGTCAAGGTGTTTGTTTTGGTACCGGGAGGAAGCGGCAAAAGTTTCGCAGAAGGAATTTCGAGTTTGCTCAGAATGCTTAAGTTTGTCTGTGTGCGGGTGTGTGTCGAGGGTCAAATGAAAGTTCGGAAAAACGTTACTGGACAGTTTGAGGGTGGCGCTTCGCGTGTGCTTTTAGTTGAGTCCATACGGTACAAAGCGACGTTTGAGTCGATAACTTTGATAGGGTATTTGTGCCGGTATGTAGGTACAGGAAATGTAGTTTTTATTGTGTTTAACCAAATGAAGCTGTTGTAAGGCACGAATGAAACAATGTATTTTATGCTGCTATTCTGTGATAAATTAGTTTACAGAATGTTATGGCACAGTTTTGAGCCGGTTAATCAAGTATGAGGATAACAAATTACGGATGTATTATTTATTGACTGGTGCACTTACCCTGCAATAATAGAAAGTACATAAACATCAGTGGTAATTGAAAGTCATGATAGAAACTATGCAATGAAATCGAAATGCCGTATAAATGAATTTACGTACTATATCAACACTACACGTATCTACAATCATACCATATTGCTGAAGTATTATAAGAAATAAAAGTTACAAAACTTTTTTTTCAATCTTATTGGATTATCATGCGGAAACTTTATTTTCTCTTTAATTATTATTGTTCATTTCTTTATTTATATAAAACATTGTTAAATCAAAGTCAATAGAATTCGATCGAGTGAAGCAATTCCATAGGGGTTACAGCAGTGAATTCCTTAAATCAGAAGCGTTCTCGAATTCAATCAATCCTTTCCAATATTTTACATATCTCGCAAATGTATTCCACTAGACAGTGATGCGCCGCTTAAATCACTCAAATTTTCAGCTTCGTTTACAAAAGGATTGCATAATTCACAAATAACATTCTTAAGTAAATTGTTTACTTTCATTTATAATTACTAACAGTTTTTTTTTATTATTAATTATTTTATTCAACTCATCAACGAGTCCGCTCAAATAATACTGTAAGAAAATGCCTCTTTCTCACATTATACATCCACATCCAAGATCGGATACAAAGTAGAAAAATATAACGCAGTAAAACTCAGTCGTAAAATGCGTCATTTAGAAACACGTGTATAGAACCGCACTGAATGAATTTCTTTTTTCACTTGGGCTCGATCTGAGTTAACCGGGCCTCGTTGGCGCGCATCAACATAACGGAATACCTCGATAAATGTATGTATTACGTAACGCACAAAATTTTTTTGCGTGAGAGAGACCAACAAAGCTTTATTCGCGCTCGTCTGTATAGTTCGTGTCGAAACGCCGAACACGAACGATTTTATTACATTAGCACGGATTTTCTTTTTTTTCCCCCAGAACTGATTCGTACACATCCATTTATAATATATCTTGTCGCCGTGCAATCGAATCGCACTGCTTTTTTATTTCGGCATAATTACTGGTTACACTTAATTAACTTTACTGTTTTTTTTGTTTAACAACTACGAAGCTCATGAAAGTGGTTCGCTTATTTCGAAGCGCGTTTTTAAGTTAGTTCTGTATATATGCGATTATTGCACACAGAGAAAAAATATGATATATTGATTTCTGATGAAATTCTTGTCTGCAGAGTAGTAAGTTAGTGTTATTTACACTGTTGCGAATTTTTTTTGCACCATATGTTCATTATTTTTGTTGTGATTTTAAGAATTTTAGATGGATTGTAATGCTCTTTTTATAAAATTTAGAGTAACATTTTACACTATGTTCTAGAAATTAACCAATTATTTTCGAAATTTCCATGAATTTCTACTCAAGATTAAAATTCACGTACGCTTGTTTTTACACGGGAAAAAATCGCAAGCAAACATTACTTAATTTAGCTCGGCAGATTACACTGAAGCAGGAATTAAGCAAAATGTATTGAAGTTATTGGGCAAATATTACTGAAAATATTCGGTAATACATACTGAAATAACAGTCAAATACAAAGTGCCTAAATAATCAAGCAAAGATTACTTTGCCGTCTTCCAATCGCGAGTGTGTATAATACACTCTCTTTTACTAAAATGTAAACATTAACTTTTCAAGTTATTTAATTTATAAGTCCTAATTTTATATTCAATATTTTCCAAATTTGTACACCCTGTGTTTAATACATATTTAATATACGCTTGTCGGTTGCTACGTACATATCACACGGTGTAAACAACTACAGCGGCAAGCAACAGAATATGCACGCGCGCGAGCAATAATTACTTGATTGTCTAGGTAAAGTATGCCTAACTTCTTTTACTCGATTGATCAAGCAAAATTTACCGAACTAGTTCTGTAGATGTTCTATAACCGTCAATCACATCTTGCTTGATGAGTTTAGCTCAAGTTATTCGGTAAATTTTGCTTGAAGGTTCATGAAACTCTGCTTGCGATTTTTTTCCGTGTAGAATTATATTAATAGAATATTTTTTAAGATATTGAAGTTGTTTCAGTTTTAATTAAATAATATTTCGTATAATTAATACAAACTCCAGTATTTGAAATAGAAAAATAAAAAAACTTTCTAAACTGATATAGGTAAATATGAAATGTTTGATATTCTATCAATGGTTTCAAATCAATGCTTAGTTTCTTTCAAAGACAAATTTCGTACGTGTTTATTGACAAAGTATTCTACAAATTACTACATTAATCGTAAATAAAATTGCCAAAAGCAAAAAAGATATAAATGTAAAATTTCGTAGTCCAAAATCGAATAATTTCTCTCTTCATGGAATGTTACCACAATGTACACAACGCTAACTTAATACAAAGCAGGGAACTCTTTTTCCATTCCCTTTTCATTTTCTCGGTGCAATTCGCATACAAGTAAATAGTAACGGTTGCCTTTCTCTCTCTCTCTCTCTCTCTCTAGTCTGCGAGAGAGGAAGGATAATGGAGAGCCCCGATCGGCTGCCTTATCGACAAATTGAATCTCGATTCCGTTACATTCGCGAATCATAGTCTTTCCTCGGGGCGGAACCTACGCCCCCGTAGCAGTCTTTAACGTCCTCTTCGCTTCGCTGCGTGCGCGAATAGGGCCTTAGCTGGAACGAGTCCTTCCACGGCTTGTCGAAGACGATCGTATGATCGCCCGATGCTGAGCCGCTAATCCTTATGGTCTCCGTACCTGCAGCACGGAAATCTGTATCGATTAGTTGACAGCTTACTGCAGTGCAATTTTTTTTTCTTTAATTTTATATTTATCGAAAATTCGCTGCAAGGATTAAACTCATTCGATTTAATTTCTCAATGAAACGAATTTAAAAACTATTTTTAGACAATAAAACAGATCTGTAGATCTGTAGATACATTGTTGATTTCTTCACGAAATATCGATCGATTAATTTTGATAGTTTCACGTGAAATGCCATATAAAGCGTAATGAAATTCGGATAAAAATCGAGAGATATAGTATAAGATCGGCTCAGCCCTGCAAGATATTTCAAGAAGCTGCTGCCTATATCCCCCCCCCCTGCATCAGCACGTATATATAATATCCCCGGTCTTACCGTGCTGATTGGTCTGATTGGTGGATGATCGCTTGGACTGTCCGAGCTTGAGCTGACGCTGTCTCCGGCAGCGGAAAAGCTGCACGACGGCCGAGCGGAAATTCTGTCCGCTCGCGCAGTAGAGGCCGAAGCTTATGCCGAAGTTGGTGTTGAACAGGAGGTTGCAGGCCCTCTGGGTCAGTACCGCTAGCTCCGTCACACTGTCAACCTGCACAGAAAACACACCGCTTATATATATTTACGTTGACGTTTTTGTTTTTTTTTTATACGTTATATACGGGCTGATTCGGCAGTTATATATATTTCACTTGGAGACGACGCGGGATCTTTCATTTGTAAGTACAGTGGACGTCAGTGGCGTATATCCAGAATCGTTAATTTACGGAAGGGTAAAGAAATGGTAGAGCGGGCATCAAGATTGATGGAGTTGTTTTGTCGCGGCCGACTTATTTATTGGCCATAGTGATGGGCGTACGATGCAGGCCAGCCGCGCTCGTGTGTTTCCATTTTGGACAATTCACTCCCCTTTAGCCCCCAATAACCTACCCTCTCGCTTAATTAATTAATATCTCGATAACAAAGGAGTTTTCGAGGGGGTTGTAGAGTGTTTCACTCACTCACACGCGCTCAGAGTCGAGGCTTCCATCGTCGAGGTATATATATATATACGTATACATCCAGGTCAGGAAGTACGTCGCGCGCGTCAATTAGCGCCAACGGGGCGTAATATTCTATATAGGTACAGGTGCGCGAGGGAGTGCGCGTGAAACACGCAGTCGACGCCCCCTCCTGTACAATGTACCTAACCACCTCTTTTCTCTTTTCTCTTTTCTTTTTCTTTTTTTCTTTTTTCCCTCTATATGCCCGCGGGCAGTCTAAACAGACGTTACGGAAATTAAGTCATAAATTTGTAAGCGCCGTTTCTTTGTTTGCTCTTCTCTCGCTCTCGCCTGCCTATGACCTTTTTTTTTTCTCTTCCTTTTCTCTTCGAAATCGATAACGCGCTTAATGCCCGTAGTGCACGCAACAGGGTGCGATCGATCGCTGCCACCTGTTATCGGTTTATATATACGCACACGTGTACGAAGGGAATGAAAGGGATAAAAGGATCATTTACGTGAAGATTTTCGAGCGGAATAGTATTCGCCCAAGTGTGTGTGTGGGTGTGTGTGTGCGTTCTCGGTTAGCGAAATTTCGACACGTGTGACGGTTCCCGACCTTCCGCGATAATCACTAATCAATTGCGGCGAGCCACTATTATGTGAGCCCGCCATTGAGTTCACCCTTCTACCCCCCTTGATTGAAGCTCGTTTAAACGCGCGATCCTGATTATCCCGTGTATATACTCTGCACGCGTCACACGTGTGATGTATCCCTTCGATTTTGTTCCATGCCGATTTTGTTATTTACCGCGTAAGTCCCCTTTTGTGGGAATTCTCATGACAGCGCGTATACTACGCATTTACAATGAGCTTTCTTTTAATTGCCCGAATCCGTTGCACGCATATATGAATAGAAAAAAGGAAAACGACGTGTCACTGAATATTATTGCTTACAGAATTTTGATTTCGGATTGATGCAGGGATTTAACGCAGTTTTACCATGGGGACATGTATTTGATTTTTAGTCACTTGCCGCGAATCTTTATTTTTGAAAATACGTTTTTCATTTTGCTACCAATATAACTTTGGTAACACACATTTTTTTTAAATTCCGCCTGCACAAATCGAAAGTTCAGACAATTTTACATCGGAAATGCTTTGTTTCGATTTTTTTACGTGTGATTTTATATTAAATAAATCCGTTGAAAAAAGTGTGCGTTCAGGGTTAATTGGCACCTATGAAATTCTCTTAAAAACTGATGTATTTTTTTAATTTTCACCGTGCATTGTCATTTTATAGCTTGATAAAAAGGAAATTAACCGAGGAATAAAATAAATATGCCTTTATATCGCGCCTGTTGCGCTGGTGAGCAAAATCGATAAAGTTTTCACCATGAGTTATTGGTATTCGAATCTCCAGTGAAATGTATCGATAGGCATAAAATACAGTGCATTGTTCAGTCATTTATTTACGTAAAACGGTTTTCAAAAATAAAATCATTCTCCTTTATTCGCAAATCTAAAGTTATTGTTTGACAAGTAGTGATATTTATGATTGGTCAGGCCACCTCTTGTGTATTTACACATTTACGATGTTTCATATTTAAAACGACGTGTAGCTATTTTGTTTGAAAATCGGGTTATATTTCAATCAATCGTTAAATAATTTTTTATTTTTTTATTGTGGTTTTCAGTCCAACCCTCAAGAATTAAAAGCTTTTACCGTCAAAAGTACGCGTAAAATTAATTAACAACAATTTTTAAATGAAATGGATAGTATCAAACTCCGGAATTTCGTAAACATCGCTCACATAGCAGATTTACTTTGAGCGTTGGTTTTTTAAAAAAAAGGAAGATCGCAAAGGAGCTTACTCATCATTATTTTTTTAAAGAAAGGAAAGTAGTCTATACTTACTACTTGTCTCGCTTAAGACATACACTGGGGGTTTTAACTTTTAACGTTATTGCACGACTTTTTATATATAGCATAAATAAGACGTAATTCGTTATAAAAGAAATGCTATTTAATAGCGCATTATAAAATTATAATAAACTTTCCGCCCTTAGAAGCCCGGAGAACGTCCTTAAAGTCTTCTTTGGTATAAGCACACTTTCAATGCGATTCAAAAAGTTTAAAAGGGATACCTAAACTTTGCCTTCCACTTTATGTGCATTATACGATTCTCTATAATGAGTGTCGTACAAAGTCAAAGGACCGCTGACTTTACATTTAAATTGTATCATAGACGAAAGTTAGCATGATTAACTTTTACCTCGAGATTTTTCTTTATTATACATATATATTTTTTTTATTTTTTCATTGTTTTTTTTTGTGCGGCCAGTTCGCCGTTTTAATTCCGCATCTTCTGGCGACAAATGCATGAGATTGCACATTGATTTTCTCAAATACAGCGGTAGCGAGTAAAAAGAGGTATAACAAAATGATAGAAGATATTCTGGAATTAATTTCACTGCATATGCAAAACCCTATTTTTCACATAATCATTTGATATTCGAATGATTTTGTGAATAGTAGACTATCGAAATAAAAAATTAAATCGAAAGCATTGTCTGCTCAAGTTGTATGTTTTAAACCATATTCAACGGTAAAACTGCAGGCATTTGCTTTAAGCTGCTTCTGTCTTTATTGGATGTAGCTTAGGGGCAGGTTTAGTAATCATTGTAGATATTAATCTGATACTCGTTATTTTTTCTTGCTTTGTAACTCCTGCATTAATGTGTGTAGGTACTATTTTGCTTGCATAATTTTGATTCTCCCTGCGTTGCCGGGGAAGTTGAAATTAACATGCAAAGTTTTGATTAACTCGTAATGTTGTTTTTAAAAAATACATTACATGTTTAATACGTGCGTGTGCAGGTCGAATAAAGTTTTCGCATCTTGGTACAAATCAAAAAAAAATTTTACTGCAAAAGTGAATTTTCAATAGACCTTTTTTTTATTAAATTTCACAGATGATCAAATGCAGTGTATTAACAACGAATGGAAAACAAAATTAAAAAGTCGTAAAGAAAGTAAATTAAAAAAATTTTAATATTCATACCAGAGATTTCGATTTATATGAATTCTTTTCAGCGTATATGCTTCAACAAATAAGTAATAAGGGCGACATCCTTGGAAATATTTTCTTTGTCATCGTATAATGGAAATCAATAGGCTTACGCTTCTATTAAAAGAGTTACTACACTAATAAAACATTTTCTTGCCTTTTTTTTTAGTTTTTCCGATATAGCTTTTCTTAATTTAATTTATTCTCTTCTCCTATCTTTTTATATTACTTGAGATGTACATACTAAATCATAACTTTTTCAAGATTTTTCAAGAACTCCAACTCAATCATCTTCCCATATCTAGTTTCCCCGGTATTTCACTGTCTCGCATTAACATCTACCTACCGATATTAAGCACCAAACCATTTCACGCAGTATTTAATTCCCCACGACATTAGCGGTGGTGTCTGAGTTATACGGTCTCTCCTCGTTTTACGCTGACAGGAGCGCGCGAAAAGCCGCTAATCTCGAGTAACAAATGTCCCGCAGACCCGCGGCGGTGCTGCTGGCACAAAGTCTTGGACCGCCTCTCATACCAACTTTCACGGAATATTATATTTTAGAGCATCAACACGGCGACCCCTTTGCTATTCGGATGATGAGAGACTCGGGGCTTTCTTAACCGGCTTTTATTCCTTCGAACTGTTTGAAATGCAAATTTAATAATGCTAGGAACCGCGTCGTTTCTCTTATCCCGCTATGATTTATCCTTTCTATCTGTCTCGCACTTTCTTAAGAAGCTTTCGCTGGAAATGGGATCGCCACAAGTTTCTTTTTCCACTCGTTGCGCAAGCAAATTAAAAGTGCCGATTCTGTGAGAATAACTGCCTCGGAAGATGTCCGATGTAAGCTCATTAACGAGTATTTTCACAAAGTATAGCGACATTCGTTCAATTGAATTGTTTATATAGAAAATTAGCGCTTGAACTGCTTTGGCGTATTCATGCAAAAGCTTCTTTTATGTACTAAGGGTATGGGAGAAGACTTAGCGCGAAGATTTGCTGAATAGCTCGGCGAGAGTATATCGGGAAGCGAATTTAATTCCAGCGAATGGAGTTGCGCGTCTTTTTCTATTTGTTGAAAATACTCGTTAAGTTCCGGAAATTAGCCTAGAATTTCTTTATCTCTCCAAGAGAAGAGAGGAGATAATGCTTTACTTTCATCTACGAAATTGCAGTGTTCGATTAGGGAACAAAAGCACCTCGCTGCAGTTTGAAGAGCGCATGCACAGCAGCTTTAAAGCTTTGGATCAAGTTTAAACCCGCTTCGTCTATACTCTATACAGCATTTAAATATATATACAAGCTGAATATATGCGTATACAGCTTGCGCGATTCGCGAGATGTCCCTCGTAAACGCGCGTATGCGGCGGTGGATTTTATAGTCGAATCAAAAGCAATCAAATGAAAAACCATTACTGCGCCGCAGCAGCGACGGAATTAAGGGCCGTGTGTATGGAAAGCGCATAACTCACTAAGCAAATACAACGACGACGAGGAGTCGGCCAATGATTTGCACACGCACTACTCGGTAAATTTTATCGTTCGCGCTGGAAATTTAGGTTAAGTGTGAATCGCAATAATATCGCTATATATTTCTTAAAAGAGACGCGAGCGCGCGCTCGCGGTGTTTATGAGTCGCTCGTAGCCGTGACTTTCGATTCTTTATTTTAATTTATAGGGCCTTAATGCAAATTGACCAATACGGGGCTATCGAACAAGGCTGTGTGACGCGAATTAGATGGTTTATCTTCAAAATTGCATGTGGAATCTTAATGAGGCGGGTAATAAGGCTATGCCGTGCTGGTAGTTTCAGAATTTCCTGTTTAGAATTATGCTAAAAGTTTTTGAAACAATGACCGTAATAATTATTTTAAATAAGGCTTTTTTTTAAGAGGATATGCTAGGAAAACGTGGTTTTCTAATAATTTTCCACTTTATCTGAAATGACGCGGCTGAAAGATTTTTTAGAGTAAAGTAACTTACCGTACTAAATTTCCGTCTTAAATTGTCACTATGGACAAATGTTTACTTTTAATTTATTTAAATTACAGAGAAATTATGATTTAGTTTATATTGAATCGAAGTAATTTTAAATTCAAAGAAATCTGTAAATATTATTCTAATATAGTAATATACTTTTTTTATTTATTTTACTTTAAAATTAAAGTTACTAACTTAAGCAAACTAAAATTAAATATTCGCGTAGTGACAATTTAAACAAATTAAGAGTATTTAGTGCATCCAGTCGTTTTACTCTGAAAAATAATTCAAAATAATTAAAATTGATTAGACTGTAAGGCCGATAGAAAGATCTTTGTCAGTTTATAATTAAAATTTGTTTAAAATTAAAAACTAGAACATGCAATAAACTGAAGCTTGTTTAAAAAGAGGAAAAGGTAACAACTTTTCGAATGTCTATTATCAAATTTAATAAATTCAATAATCAGTTTTGTTAAAAAAACAAGTTTTACGTTTATTCGCATTAGTAATCCCATACGTATTATCATCCAATATCAATCCCTACATACAAAGTAAATATTTAATAAGCTGTTTATATTTTAAATGCATCTATGCATGACTGTGCTACTGTATCTAATTTAATCAAATTAAATTAATACAAATTAAATACCTTAAGCAATTCTTGTTTTGTTAGAAAAAATATCTAATTTTTAGCTCAAAAATAGCGGAAGCAATTTTGCTGTGCGAACAATTGTGCCGATTATAGACATTAAAAATACCATCGAACAATTCTAGTGGATAACCACTTGTTTGGTCAGGCATGCTAGATCAATATGCTACTTACGCGCACTCGATATTCTACTTTTGAATTAAAATTTAAATTGCAAATGAAAAACCGATTAATTCTTTTTCATTTTCAAATATGCGCTACGACTTATTATTAATTCAATAATTTTTACATAGGTTCAAATCAATATCAATTACTTTTCACCTGCAATTCAATTTTCAACGTTCGAAAAAGTTACGCATCATTGACGCACCTTTTATTAACATTCCTTTGATTATAAAGTAAAAAAAAAGTTGATTTAACTTTTCGCAATTAGCAAAAGTTGAAAAATTTGTAGTATGCACTTTTAATATCTGAAACTCGTTCAAAATCTTATCGATAATCACGTAATTAAAATGTACCCATACCGGCGTTATATTTAATGACCCGAACCTCGGAATACGCTCGAAACGTACTCGAGATTCTCCACCTCCTCACTACTTTGATTGTTCGCCCGCAAATGCAAATTTGCCCAAGGAATTACGTGATTAGGCGTCGTCGCGTCATCTTCAAATCAATTTCTCTGTAACAATTCCCATCGCTGCGAAGTTTGACTCACGCGCGCCCAACTTGTCGAAGCCTCAGCTGAATAAGTTATCGTTATGAGATAATAACAAGATACACCGCGTGGTCTGTAATCAGAAGGGGGGGGGGGGTTAATTACATTCTTCAGATGATCCGATCGCGCGAGTATTACAACTTGAAGTAGCGAAGCTTTGTTGCTCACTCGCGGAACTAGGTCAACATCATCCCGCCAGATAACATCGACAGCTTCAACGAAGTGTATTGAACTATCGGTAGACACTTGGTCATCTTGTAATCATCCCGAGGGGAAAGTTGGGTAATGGTTTAATCGTTTTCAAACTGGAGCAGAATATCGCGTAGATATCTCTTATATCAATTCATTTTTACCTAATTATCAATGGTGATCATTGCGCTTGTTTTCTCTCGTAAAATCAACATTTCTTTCTAAAATGTCATTAATTCATTTCATTAAGGGGATGCAGTAGCGTCCCTTCTCTTTGCTCCAATTAGTTAAAAAAAAATGATAAGTCACATAAATTGAAATATTAAAGGTTAGAAACATAGGATATGGTGATAATTTAGAGATTAACTTTCAATGCGTAAACATATCTTGCTACCTAGTTCGAATTACTAGAAAACACGACAAATCAGATCGACCTCATCTAGCACAGGATGATTTATCAGTGAATGGAAAACGTTTATACGTACGCCATCCACTTAACAATCAATGTATATGCATGTACTTCATCGTTAATGAAACGAATGACAAAAGAAAATTGCTTTTCACACTATGGCATATTTCATAACCGATTATTCGACATTTCACAAAGAAATGCCACTTTCGAAGTGGTAAGCATATCTCTCACCTGCAAGTAAGCGTAGACGCGCATAGCATAGGCCGGCAGATTGAGACAGAAGAAGACACTGGATACAACTAGCAGCATCTTGGTGACCCTCGCCTGGTGTACAGCCGGTGGCGAATCCCTGGTCGACGCTCTGGCCTTGAGCGACGTTCTCACGCTGTCCACGTGCCAGACGGCCCGCACTATCAGCGAGTTGAGTACGACGATGATGGAGAAGGGCAGAGCGAAGGTCAGGATGGTGTCGAGGAAGTTAAAGGCACTGGCCATTTTGTCCCAGCCATCGGCTATCAGACACGCCTCCTTGTTGTCGATCAGTCGCGAGCTCGAGTAGAGCAGTGCGGGACTGCAGAGCACCAGGCCAGCCACTGTCACCCCGGTTATGAGGATCTTGGCCCGGTTCACCGTGCACATCCATTGGCGGCGCAACGGGTAACAGACGGCCACGAAACGCTCGACCGTGAATGCCACCACGAACCTGCGAGGAATAGATTATTTATTTTGTTTGTTGCGGTCAGCTCGAGAGTTTGATATCGGTATAGGGAGTTTTGGGGATTCTTGGGGAGTCGGAGCTTTTTGTTCCAGGGGAATTCTTGGGGTTACTGTGGGGCGGTGCGGGATTTTGGTGGCGGTCGATAAAAAAACTAGGGTGGCTTTCTAGTTTCGGACAAATTTCTATGAGATCAGGTTAAATATGTAATGAAATATCAATAACAACAATTGGGTGTGTTTAAATATTTACATGAAGAAGTGATTCGGTAAAGGTTTCGTTACCGGAAGCTTTTGTGTATATTTAAAAATGGGATCAGAGAGGCAGAGAGAGAGAGAGAGAGTCTTGGCAGTGTGCACAAGTCGCGCGACCCTACCCATATGTCAACTCATTAACGTCCAAGATGAAGTTTGCCGAAATAATTGTAGAACAATTTCTCTGAGTGAAAAAAAAAGTAATGCCATCTAGAGCAATAAATTTCTCGCTTAAACTTAGAATAATGAAGCATACGAGGGCTTTTGAAATTAAACACCGCTGAGACTAACCCAATTACTCATACCGCATAACTGCCTGTTCAAACTGTTGATTAGCGTTTGAATTGCTTTATCAAACGAAATAAGAGGTGTTCTGCAACGAGATCAAAGCGCGCGATCGTTCTGATTACAGCGAGTATATACGTATCGAATGAGAAGTGGTAATACGTACCATTAGTCAGACCTGAATTAGTGCACTTATAGATAATGAGAACTTTTAACTTTAATTGGATATTTTTCAAATTTGTTAAAACGTTTTAAAATATTTTTTGTCCAATGATTAATTCTTAACTTATTATTTATCTTATTCAAAGTTTATTTATAAATGTTGCATCTAAGCTGGTTTTAATAAGAATTGTATTAATTTTAAATTTGGATTTGATTGAACAAATTTATATAAATTTTCATTAATGATTGTATAAAAATGCCTCCTATTATTACATAAATTGTTAAAAACGGCTTAAGTATGATCGATTTGCTCGTTAGTTACAAAATATACGAGAAATTCAATATTTTGATGGAATACAGCCTACTGGATTCAAAACTCTGCTTTCCAATAATAAGAAAAACAACAATACGTAGAATCGTGGGGTAGCTCATGATATATTGGGTTTCAGTTTCGTTTTCGATACATCCCTTGAAAGTGATTTATCGACGCTTCAATTAGAGCCTGTAAATAGTATGGCAAATGAGATGGTAGCATGAAATACGTGCACGTTTTAAATGTAGAGCTTCTTTAACAATATAATGTTACATGCGCTTTTTTATGCAATTTGTGAAAATAATTTCATAAATCACGTACGTCATAAATCACTCGTAGCGTGCAGAATACAAAAGATTGATAAATTATTACTTTAGAAAAGTACAAATTAAAAAAAAAAAGTTCGTTTTAAGATCGTTAAGTGTGAAAAATTAATTTTAGTATGGAGTTGTAATTAATTCTTCGAATTATTTTTTCGTGATGCTAATTCGATGCTGATAAATGATGTTGATGATAGTATGCTATAATTTATTTTAGATGCTGAATAAAAATAGAACATTGTAATAAATCGAAGCTGTAGTAGCAAGTAGTAATTGAAAAATTCGGTGATATTTTTATATAGATTGAATAAAGCAAAAATCTATTGCGGATAATCTGGAACTCCGGAAAAAGCTTGAAATAATTACAGAAGATTTACCGCTCGGATCTAATAGTAAACGAAAAAAAAAACATCTTCCACAAATTGCGACTTCGCTAATTAACTTTTTTTTCACACTCGATAATTAAATTTTGAATATCGCTAAAAATGCGATTCGAGTTGGGTCATTAAAAGCCCGTCTAAAACCAAAATTGACAGCTTTTTACCTCGCTGTTTTTACGCTTTTGCTGTTGCCCGACCAATTAAGTAATAACGCAGGCATAAAAAGCTCGGCTTAATCGTTCGTACTCCCCAACTCTTCGCTGCCCCAGTTACAAAGTCGACCTGCCCTCCTAAATTAGGCGTAAAAAAAATATGTACCCGAAGCCACCACCGTTCGGCCCAAAAAATTGTGTTACGCACTGTCCAGCACAGATGTTATTGACCGACCACTTACTAGACGATGCCGCACTAGCCGCTGTCCAATACTTTACGCTTGTCCTATATTTGTCACACTCGCGCTACGTAACCGAGAGCTTCCCACTGAAGCGTAAAAAAGTAAAGAACATTTTTCACTTCCTTTCACCGTTTGCTTCTTTTCTCGTAACAAACTAAATTCCATCATTATACCTGCGTTTTTCAACCTTTTTCTTTTAAGTATATTTTGTGTTCTTGGAATATCTTAACTAATTCATAAAGTCTAGTCCTTCGCTAGACTAGCGAGTCAAAAAAAAAATGAAATTTTCCGTTTATTAATGGACGAACGTATATCTATAATTGTCTGTTTGCCTAGAGCACGCGAGAGGAAAAGACTAATGATCAGGCACCATAGCTGACTAATTTCGTTCATTACATTAATTCAGTCTTAAAGAATCCTCGCCCGCCCGAAAATAGAACCACCCCTATATGTAAGTCCCTCCCGTTATTAATTGCGTAACATTAGTCGCCGCGGGCACCAATAACACACGATATCGTATAATTACCATCTGAATATCACTGATTGATAGCGCGTATGCATTTTAATTGCGTCCAAACATATACCCTGACGCGTCGCCGTTAACATTCCTATTCTAATGCTCCAGCCCATCCTCGCATTGTTCTAATCGATGTGGCTGCGAATGGTGAAACATATCGTGTACAACTTAGTTGCGAAAGCCTCGGCCGATTAGGCTCGGTTAGGTTTGTCGTGGCGAATCGAGATGCGAGCGTTAAAAGTTTGTCGCACGACGCGTAAATTTAAGGGCAGTTTTATGGCTCGCCGGTGATTAATGGAGTTTTAAAGTCTAGATCTTTATACCGGTCTTACTAATTTACTGGCTGAATAGTGAGTGATCGCTTTTAATTATAAAAAAAATTTATGGGCGGGGGGGGGGAAGAGTGGGAGGTGATGCGCGCACGTGGAAAGTCAGTTGGCGTTGTGGACGTAAATCCGCGAGTCGAAGAAAATTAAACTTGCGCTTTCAAGTTTCACATAGTTTCTGGATAGCGTCACGGGTACCAGTTTTTTAACGACTGCCGGATTTTTAAAGCTTATTTAAAATCGTACTTACAGTAATATTATTCTATGTGATTTAATAATTTAAAGTGATGGTTGATTTTAAATAATTTAAATATTTTTTTAATTAAATAATATTTCACGGGACACTTCTTCGTGTTGAGCGGAAATTTGAAGGTAGATTAACTGGTAAATAGGAATGAGTAAAAAGAATTTCATTTTCATATTTTTTTGAAAATCTAAAGTGTTATAATTATACTATTTAAATTTGTCAGTTACTATATACATATTGCTTCGAACTGTATATATTAATTCTCGAATGATTCTTTGTGATTGCGTTTGTGACTTAGCAGAAAAAAAGTACAAAAATGAGTATATCAGTTTTGGTTGATGCCGATGCATAGACGCGACTTGACATTTTTATTACTTGCCATAGAATATATATCCTCCCGAACAACAGTGTAGAAACAAGATTAGACTGTTGAATAGAAAAACTGCAGCTGAGCTTCTTTTAAAAAGCGGATTCTCTACTTAGAACCGTCGTACATTCGACCATTTTAAGTACACAAATTAACTACTCTTGTTTGCTAAACTAAAAAGCATTAAAACTTGGTTTACTACTGACAAAATAATCGTGTTAACTGTACAATGTTCACAACAAATCTTCGTGAAGTCCAAGCGTCTTTCGTTATCCAAAGTCCAAACGGTCAAAAACAAAAACAAAATCACCGATTAGCGTGGGAAAGGCACAAAATGTACATATTTGTCGGTTCATTGTGGCGCAAAGAAAAATCTCTCGCTACGCAACGTAAAGTTAATATTAAAAGTGAACGGAAATTCTCACCAGGACTGCTCACTGTTTTTCTCTTTAAATAAGCTAAAGCCTCGAAAAAAAATTCCTCTAGCTTTTGTCAAAGCTGTCGCGCAACTTGATTTAGCTTTGAACTCCGGGTGGATAAGCCAGCGCTAGGAAGGATATTAATTTTTCATTTTTGCACATATTCGTCGTCGTTGTATAATATATGCGCTAATTACGACAAATATATTTTCCGCCTCTTTTGTTCGCGATACGGCCAAATGAGCTTCGCAAAAGCTGAATTTAATGGCACGCTATATGGCTGTGATTAAATTTTTAAGCTGTTAGATTGCTGCGTTGCGGGTCAAAAATTATAAATCTATCCTTGTTTTGACGGAAATATCTCATTACCGATAGCTGGTTGAACATTAATTTAAAATTCGTTTATTAATCCATCTGTTACGAGACACGTTTTCCATTATCATTAAAAATCAATATGCAACCGTGGGTCGTATAGCGCATCATCCATATTACACTGCACTGGTAATATATTTATTCTTGCATTAGCTTTAATGGATAATAAATGGCGGCTACTTGAAAACCTACTTACCCACCCTTTATTGCGGTAATATACTTATCCCTTTACAGCATGATTGCAACAAGTGTGACGTATAAAGTAGAATAGCGTTGCGCAATGGAAAAGCGCAGTTTTACTTTTTTCTTTCTATAGAGTACATTTTTGGTTTTGTCAGCTGTCCATGTCTCGCTGACATTTGTTTGTTTGTACTAATTATTTTGATTTTAAATATTTATAAAACGTATTTAAATACTCTCTTTGACAGTTAGTATATAATTAATGCGACATACATTTCACGCGCGTCTATCTAGCGTTTGTCAATTCTATGCTGCTGTCATCCACTTCGCGATTATAATTAAAATGGCCGTTTAATTAAATAAATATCTGATTTGTACATTTGAAATTTAAAAGTAACCGTAAAAATATTATGATTTCGTAATATATAATTGATTCTAATAATCAAGTTATCAAATTGCCTATCATGAGATATCACACGAATATTAACATTACCGGTATTTTAATTTATAATGCATTATAAAAACCAAACATTGGGCCTTTAATAGTGTTGTTGTCTAATACTTATTTTCTATTTTTATTGATAAACGACATGTGAGGTAGTAACTGATGTGCAAAATTAATAAACCGATTGAAAATCGTTATACATATATGGCCTTGAACCTGGATAACATTAGATAGAAACTGAGTAGACAACTAGAACATGTTCATAGTGTCATCTTAAGCTTTTACTATAAGCTTACGAAAATACTGCTAATAATAGCATGAAAACAGCAACGCTAATCACTCCTATTAGTTATATAAATTCCTCGTTAATATTTGTGTATTGAAACTGAATAGCTTTCCAGCAATCATATGATTATACATCAAATAAATTTATTAAGTAAATAAAAAAGCACAAAATATTATGTGCTCACTAAAATATTTTAATCAGTGCGTCTGATATCGTAAAAGTTTTATTTATAATTAAAACTTAACGGTTACCGATATTAAAGCTTAACTGAAGGCACAAGGCACGATCCCTATAAAATATTTAATATCGAGGACTGTTAATAATTTAAGCTTAATTATCTTCAAAATTTCTACAAGCATTTTATTTGTTCATATTTAATTCGTGAAAACCGTTAGATTAAAGAGTGAAAACTATACACCGTATTTTATATGTTTATTATTTTATAAGTTAACGAAGATTTGTTTAAGTTTGGTGATAATTTAATTTGCGTGTAGGCAACTTGATGTAACAGTCATTGAACTACTTTAAAAGAATTTCGTTTCACTAATTGAGAAAGAATCATTATGTGATTTTCCAGTTAGACTAACTGCCTCAACCTTGGGAAAAGATGTAAAGAAGCATGGTAATGCATAATATTTTTCTAATGAACTTGAACATCATTCTTACGCTTACGGCGACAAATGTTTGAACGGTGTCAGTAACAGCACCATCGTTAAGTGATGGTTATCATTGTGAATTACCATCTCAATTATCTTGTTAAAAAAACTTGTACGTTTGAATAGTTAATAAGTGATTCCGCAAAAATGTATTAATTTGTATAGCCTGGATAAAGCAAATCATGTTTAGAGTATTGGAGAATAAAATTAAATTTATTTCGTTTGTTCTAGCTTATTTGACATCTATTAATTGACCAAAAGATTTGATTTTGAAAGGGTTTTAAAAAAAAATGTAACTGTCTACTACAGACTAAAAGAATAGAAAATGCGCCACCTATATTTTATAAATAATTTCATGAATTTTCATAATTCAAGCCAGAAGGATTGACATCAAACTAAACGGACTATCCCCTTCAAGTTCTCGTATACCGATGCAAGAAAATAAGCTTTACTTATATCGAGTGAGAAATTTATCATTAGTCTTGTAATTTGATTAAAATATAAATAGCTTCGATCTGATCGTGACATATTAATGCTTTTCTTTATATTTCTCAATATTTGATATTTTTAACTTTTGAATCAAGTTAAAAATCACAGAATTTGTGTGAACTCAAAATATTTTGCAAACTCATGCATCAAAAACTAAGGTGGTTTTGTTTGAATAAAAAGTTTTGCTTGTTGCCGCCGGTGCGATTCTTCCCGAAATCAAGTGTAACTAACAGAAGTTATGCCTCGTCAAAGTTTCTTTAACAGCATTACAATCATTACAAACTTCAAAGGACGACGAGGTACGAAGAGAGCTTCAACGCGTTACATCATCCTTTACTTTCGAAAGGATGAAAAAAATCAAAACGTTCATAAAAAGACTACGTCATCACAACTTCATTGATACCTCGATTGACACCTATTATATTAAAAACTCCAATCTCAAA
The DNA here is from genome assembly GCA_900490025.1 of Megastigmus dorsalis. NCBI lineage: Eukaryota > Metazoa > Arthropoda > Insecta > Hymenoptera > Megastigmidae > Megastigmus > Megastigmus dorsalis. The sequence goes on along the minus strand of UELU01139288.1, from coordinate 123,401 downwards.
TCTATATTTAACTGTCAGTATGAAAAATAAGAAACATAAAGGATAGGATCGTGGTTGCACGAGTGACACAACCCACCAGGAGCTTAGGAAGCTGCAGATATTGGTGAGATAGACGAAGAACTGGCAGAATCCCTGCTGGTTCATGAGGTGAACGTTGACCAGTCCTAGCCAAGACACGAAGATCGAGAGCAGGAAACCGGTGTCGCTAATTGCCAGGGCAGCCAAATAGAAGCTCGAGGAGGTCCGTCGCATCTTGGTGGCGAATACGACGTAGACCGAGAGACAATTGCCCAGGGAGCCCAACACCACGAGCGCAGGCGCGTAGTACATCTCCAGGTTGTTCATCACGTTCCAGGCGAACGGATACTTTATCTCGCTTTCCGTCATTTCGAGTTATGCATTCACTTTTCGTAACTTGGACTTGTTTGTTTTATCACGACTTTTTGGGGATAGTCGTTCAAAGCCTTTGTGGCATTTGATTCGTTCACTTTTTCAATGTACGTTCCAAGCCCTTTGTCCACGTTGCTCTGTCCGCTGGGTTATTTTTTGTTTGTATTTTCTTTTTGGTTTGTTTGCTTGTTTTATTCCCATGTACTGCGTGTAAGCGCCCTTATCTTTTATTGCGCGACTTTCGAGCGCAACTTTTGTTTGGTACTTCCGTAGACGCGATAGCGGTCAGTCCGATCTTTCGCTTCTGTCGCTTCATTGTTTCTCACTGGTCTCTTTTAAGCTGCGATGGGGTTTCAATTCACGTACGGTGCGCTCTGAAATTTGATACGCGTTGAGTTTTATTATTGGTATCGCCGATTGGTGGTGGTTAATGTTTCGATTGAATTCGGTATGTAATTTTGTCATTGAATGTTTATCAGAGATAAAATTAGAGAACACAATAATGCTATCTTTTGGTGATAAATGAGTCTTGATTTTCGATCCAGAATTTATACTGCAGCATACGTATTAAAAAGGGATTATTAAATTGTATGAAAAATTGGCGATCTCCGATATTAAAATTAAAGAAAATACTTTGCTTTTGAACGACTATTCATGAGACCTTTTAATACTTTCACGTATGTCCCCAAGGAATATCTTTTTGGAATTTTGCGCTTGAATGAAAAAGAGGCGGTAGAAAACCGTTCTCCTTTTTATGGGGATTTTAAGTGTCCACTAAAGAATGGAACAAGATTAATTTAAAGCAAGGTGCGAGATGTACTATCTTTAGAATTATATGAGAAATGGAAATTTCTATAAGTCAACAAATTCACTTTAAAAGTATTAAAAATTATTTCATTCTTTATTAATGGTAACGTGACATAACTCCGTTTTATAAATTTTAATACGTTAGTCTATTAGGAACTGAATGAACTAGCCAATGAATTTAAAGTAATTTTAAAGAAAGTTGGTGGCTTTGCATACTTTTGCTCTAGTTCGCACTTAAGTCAGTAAGGAATTCTCTTTTATTTTCGAAGATTAATGATGTTTGATAAATTGATTATGCACGTGCATCTACTTTTAAAATCTGAACACTTCTTATCGCATTTGAACATTCGTACGTACAATACTAATTACGAATATGAACTGCAAATGTACTATTCATTAAAGCTAATTTTGTTGTTTTCACTGAGACTGTTTAATGTTTGTTTGCTGGACGGGATTAGATCTTTATTGAAAGTGTAAAGTATATATCCATATCGCTCGAGTTTAGCATACACAGAAAGTAATTGTTATAGTTATCGATTTAATAGTGTCGATGTAATAGTGTCGAGGAAATGTTTTCAAAATAATTCTAGGATGATTCATGGCCATTTTCAAGGCGATTACTGTAATAAAATTATTTTCTAATATTTTAGTTCTTCTCGGTTCCTATTAGGTATACGATAATTTAAAAGCCCACTATGAGGTGCGGAATACCCCACTTAGATCTGATACATTAGGTTATAATATAAAAATTTGAGTTTGATTCGCGTAATTCTACATAATTAAAATGATTGTTGCCCATTCCAATGGACATTGGGTCTGAAAGGGTTAATGTGTGATCCTGAAACTTCGAATTTGAAAGCAGCTATAGATACGGTATAGATCACACGACCAGATAGACCAAATATTTAGTACATTAACTGTACGTTAACACACGTATATTTCGCTAACATACAACGCACGTATGTTGATAGTAATCATTCCATCTTAACTATAACGATTAATTTCTCTCAGAGTATAATACAGAATTTGCATTTGCCTAATTTACCGAATTGGAATATACTATTACATTTGTGATGAAACTGACGGAAGACACTCGTATCGTTGAATTTGTGTTATTTATTACGAATTTCATTGTACTGTATCCAAAAATGTATACTATGGAGAAAACAAACCACAAAACCTACTAAAATTGGTTGAAGCGCAATTTCATTTCGTTAATTTTTCATAAAAATTTCACGATGAAAACATTTTTCATCTTCTCCTTACAAGCATTAAGGAGAATTTACGCCTTTCCTTTTCAAACGACTCGCTTTGAATTTCGCTTACCATAATCTCGCACGCTTATTAACGCCCCAACCGTACAGATTCAAAATAAGCTATTTCAATTTGCCGCTAAATAAGCTTCTTTGTGCAATCGTTCTATAAAAAAGCATCTCAGCTCGGATATTTATTGTACCTATGCGTTTTAGTATTCCATACATAAAGTAACAGTTGTATAGTAGTAAACGTTTTAAATAACTTTTTTAGTCTGTAGAATCTAAATCTTCCACCAATATCAAAAACTAAAACAAACGCTTCATGGATACTTTTATTTATTTTTCATGCAGCTTTTAACTGAGCTGCCGCGAAGTGGCCGCGTCTGTTTCTATTCACTGTTCGATAAACACTATTTAGTTATATACTTTTAAAAATTCATTAATGTTATTTTTTAGTATAATTAAAAGTTATTTATAATTGATTGTAACAAAAATTTATATCCTTGAGTAAGTATAAAGTATTTTATCTTATAATTGTCAATTTTGCGAAAAGCGCTTTTTTCTACATGCCATTGTTAATAAATTCAATTAAGTATAATTTTTTATTCTAACAGACACATAAAAATGAGATATTTAATGTTATATTATCCGGACATTGTACTTTTTAACTTACAAGTTTTATAATGTGTTTAAAACAATTTTAATTAACATTTTTTAAGTATGCCAGCTTATGAAAAAGTAGTATACCTCTCCAGATAATGTAGAATTAATTAAATACATTCACATCAGAAAACTTCTGAGAACAAAGACTCTTGCGTGAAACCTTTATTTTGCTTATGACACTTTTTTCAGCATCTTTATTAATTTGATAATTCAATTTTAGTTATAAATATAATGATTGGCAAAAGTGCAGCAAAATCTGGTGGTAATGTGTCATGTTAGTGACATATACTTTGAAAGTATTTTACTGTAATATTAAGAAAGTTAAAACCTTTAATAGTTATTAACGGTGTTATGTTGTATAATAATATTTTTAATATGCTGTATTTTGCTTTTTTACACGCGTTACACATGTGAAGTAAATTAAGAACTTCGATAAAGTGTTGCTATAACAACTGTTATATATTATATAATTTTCGCATTTGGAGATGAATAATTTCAGATATATTTCATTTAGCTATGGCGAGTGGTGTAAGCTTCATTTAATAGTGATTGATTGAGGGTCGCCCCTACTATACTAATAGATCGCAGTAGTGTACGAAAATAGTTCATAAGCTATTTATCTATTAAATAGTAATGCACAAATATTTTTTAATATTGCTGGTGCCAAAAATTTAAATTCAATGTAATTTTATTAACCCAATAACTTATACGTACTCTGTGAATATACAAATGCGTGAAAACCAGAGCATGTACCCTGCTGTGTCACCGAATCTCAAATCACTGTTTTTATTAAGTACACTGTAAAATCGGTATATATGCGCTGATTTTGACACTGTTGCACATTTATCACTGTTTTAAATTGAGAGAGTATGTGGCGCATTCGGCACACTTACATCGTTCAGTTTGTTGGTATTTTACAGAACAATTTCAAAATATGATAAACTAAATATGTGTATCAGATCAAAGTAAACAATTTCTTCTCTTGCAAAAAAATTTTATAACAGAATTCGAGTTTGGAACGATTACTTAACGATTTCATACCCCCTGTCTTAAGGAGTTTAGCAACCAGATCATATTTCAATAATTCTAGTTCAATAAACGGATTTAGCAGCAGATATTCTAATTTTGTTACTGATTCTCTTTGTTTTCATAATAGATATACTCTAATAGTCCTTTTGAGTAGTATATTCAAATTTTACAAGACAATGAATTAACATTATTTATTTTTGATAAATACTAGCATTTGATAAATAGCTTTGCACTAAAGCATATAATAACCGGAGATAAAAGGACTGTAAATTATGATTCAGTGATATTTTTGTAACGAAACAAGGTTGTTATGTAACATGTAAATTACTATGTATACACTTTAAATCGTTTATCGATCTCTTTTTAGTATTACATACATCAGAAGAATTTTTAATCATATAACTAAAAAATTTGTATAAATACTCATATTCTCTCTTAATTGAATGATTTATAAAATGATGTAAAAATAGTTTACAAATAAAAATATTTTCAGAAAAATCTAAAAACAAAATTAATTTCTGTAAGTGAAGCCACATTAAAAAAAAAATTAAATTAGCGCAATATTCCTGTGGAACGATTGTATTATCTTTACTGTGTTTATTTCATACGAATACACTTTTATCTCAGCGCAAATTGCGGAACTTTTCTCAACTTTTCAACTTTTATGAAACCCTAGTCCCCTCGTTTCTATTATTCCATTCGAAATATATATCATCAATCAAGCGCAAAATTATACTTGGGTATCATACTTTATTTCGCCTTGTTTATTAAACAATTACATTCACATTCGTGTCATTCCCATGATCGCGCGTATTAAAACTAAATAAAACGAAAAAGTAAACCGCCGAATTTGTTTAAGAACACAATTGCAATGAAGCCACCCTCTAAAATAGATCAAATACAAGACCAAAGGAGAGAAAGAAAAGGGTTTACACTATCCACCGCGGACAATAATAGTCTACGGAATGGAAACAAACCGGATTTACTCATTGCGCGGGAAAATATTTAAGAAATATAGGCCAAACATTACAGTTGATCGACCGTACAATAGTTCGTTAAAAGCGCAAAATATTATAAGAGACTCATTGATCAGTGGAAAAATCATACGCGCATAAAACGATCTTCCGCGCAAAAACGTTCCCCCCAACTCGTCCAACATTTCGCAACCTTTCTCCATTCTACATAAACGCCACGGCCCACTGTGTAAATATCTGCCCGTCATCGCCGTGCATCAAAACATCCGCGTAATCCATATATAAATCCCCCAAAAACTTTTCTCTATAACGCGCGCGCGCACACACAGACACACACCCACACACATGCATCCGCACTATACTCCGTGCGTCCACCCTAAATTTAAACTCGACACAATTTTCTTGACTCGCATCTACACACCACATCATAGGCACTTTGACAACTTTTCGGCTTCACCGCGTCGCTCCTCCTGCATCTGCTACTGCACTTACTCGCACATCTCTCTATCTCTATCTCTCTGTTATGATAGTAGTAATAGTCGCGCGCCCGCACCGTTTATTACAAAACACATAGCGCGTGCGTCCGCTCGCGAGCGACGCGCCGAGCCTTTTGCCGCTGCTGCGCTGTACTACCGCCACCGTCGCTTCTCCATTTCGACGTCGAAGAATGAGAGCGAAAGAGAGGGGATGCACAGAGGGAGAGAGAGAGAGAGAGAGAGAGAGGTACAGAGAGTGGTATAGGCGCCACAACGCCGACGCCAAGCGCCTCTCACTGCCACCGATAAGCTGCTTTTATCGCAAGCTCTCTCTCTCTCTGTTTCTCGCTCTCACTCGCATGCGCGCTTGATTTGTGTTTACAAATCAAACTGAATTACATCGGACTGTGGCAATCAATTAAGGGGCGATTTATAGCTTAAATCGAGGTTTTAGGTACTCTAAACGATTTGGCGAGTAGACTGCATAGTGTGTTCTGAATTCCGCTATCTTGTTCTTTGCCCTGTTATATAATTCGTGCCCACTTCGGGCGAACTGAGCTTTATGTTGTGCTGGAGACTCTTTTGTGTATCGAGTGTGATGAAATGGTACCCCGAATTTATACGTACCATAATAAAAAGGATAATTTCCATAGGATGTAAAATTTCAATTTTCATATATGCAGACGTTGTTATCTTGTATTCCGAGTAAAAGAAGATTCGAAGAATTATGATTAAATAGAAGAAAAATTGAATTGAACTAGCAAAAATTTAATTCTAGTGAGTAAGAAACTTTTACGCAAAGCAAAAATGTTTTTTTTTTCTTTTTTTGAAAAAAAAAAATACTTTTTAAAGTAGTCCAGTCAAAACTAATGCGACATATATATTTCTAGAGAAAAATAAATTTAAATTAAAAATCCTATTAAATGATAGCACCCACTCACAAACAATGGATTCATATAATTTAAAAGAAAATAGTACCATAAATACGTGAAAGTAGATAAAAGTCAAGTTTGGTAAGACCCGCATTCTTTCTCTTCCAGATAAAAGATTGAATTCCTTTCGTATTTCTAAATTCCCTTTCTCACTCTAAATAATAGTAAGAATTTTATTGTTTCTTGAACATTTTACAGGCTGCATCTGGAAAAAAATTAAAAAATCATCTCCGACAGTATCTCAAGACACTAAAAGTTAGCTGTCATTTGAAAGCACAGAGATGAAAATAATAAAGCTCTATTGCGACCAGCCGAGGAGAATATTCTTATTAGTGCTATACCGCGGTAGATGAAAGTTATTGTGTGCTAAATCTTGTGAAGTAAATGAAAACGTTATTCGGTTAGACGTAGAAACGAAATTGCAGATAAAAACTAAAGCTAGCGATGCAGCAATTATTTTTTTCATTATATAAGCTAAACCAACAATCTGGAGTATGATTTGGTTACTGCCGCGAAAAACACGTTCGTCCACTCGCAGTGGAGATTTTACGCATTTAAATGAATAAAAAGGGGAGCGACAGAGCGTGAAATAAAAGCGGTCAAAAAGCTTAAAGCAGGAGGAACGCTCCTAATGGAACATCAGGGGAAATATGAAGGGTATTTTTGGTGGGAAAAAAGATAATCTGGCTCGTTCAGCTGGATAACTTGGATCAGCATTTTCGATAAGATATACAGATGCGAGCAACAAGGGTATAATGCGAAGAACAAGATAGATGGCAAGAGAAAGATTCGGGAAAGAGCCATAAGAGCGATAACCGCGAAGAAAAATGTAAAGAGGCGCAGACGGAAAATAACGAACGATGAGTTGAGGGACGCGAGTTTGCGCCAATAAAATGTTTGAGGACTGGAATTGCGGGGTAGAGAGATAGATAGATATTTTTTTTAGATAGATATTTGTTTATTTGCATATAAATACAAAAAAGATTGTTACAATGTACATATAATTGTATAGTATATATATATAAAAGACAGTCTTCATTTTTTGCTAATATAAATATTGCACTTAGTTTTTATCTATGATATATCACAGCATAAGTTAACAATTTTAATACGAAAATCAGTTTTACACAAAAATCAGTCAATAAAAAAAAAATCAGTCTTAAAAATGTTTAACAGGTAATATCACAGAGCGTCTTATCTTAAAATACAAACAAACAAGGTAAATCAAGCGGTCTATATCTATCAGTCAATTGTATTCTAAAATTTAAACATTCATTCATTGCACACATTCGCCCATTCCCGCTAATAGAGAGAGAGAGAGAGAGCTTTAAAAAATCATAAACTTCAAAGAGGTGAGCATTAAGATAGATGGAAATCGTCTCGGACAATTTGCAAGGAAGAGTCAAAGAGAAAGAGTGATCAGATGGCACGGGCGGGAAATGGGAAAAGGAAGTATCAAGATTAGAATTGCGAGATGGGGGAAATAAAAAGTGAGTGTCGCTACGAGGAATCGGACTGTTGGGTTTATCTTACTTCAACAGTAGGATGAATTGGATATTTTAATTGGATATACAATATCCCCAAAAATTCCCATTAACGTAATTAGTTGATTAAATCAGTTTCAATAATACAGACTTTGCAGCATACATTAGTTTTCTTGGAACTAACCTTTATAGTCATGCATACTTTTAATGTTCTCTTTATTCTTCAAAGTTTTGTGTAAATCAGTGGAAGTAAAACTTTAATGAATCTAACTTTGAATGTCAATGTAATAAAGTCCATGATTCTACTTTTCAGCTGACTCTTTGATATGCGAAACTAATTTTATGATTATATTGTTCCTCAGAAGCTACTAAAATTTCATGAAGCCTTAGAGGATTATAGTATATGCTCACTCTGTAAAACTGAGACGGGCAATTAATTATTAGGTCGTCAACTAAATCCAAAACACTATTATCTTAAAGATCAGAAAGATTTTTCTGAAATATAAAATCTAAAATGAAGTACGATATAAATATAGCAGTTTCAATGATCTCAGCAGATTAGACGTCTATTATCTACAGCAATTCATAAAAAAGCACGAGATTACATGTTTTACGTCACTTAAATTAAATAGTGACCAATATTTTATTGGTATTTGTGATAGATGGTATTCATAATGTGCTACTATTATTGTCTTAATATTCAGGAACCTCGGAGCAGCTAAATTTCTGTTCCTTTCTCCCTACATCATCACGGCATTAGCTTAATACATACCTGCGTATGTGCATTGATACGCATCTTCCACTTCAGGTTTTTACACTTAATTATTCGGATCCATTACACATTTGGTACCCAATCAAATAAAAAAATATTTCCTAATGTTGTTAGGACATCCGAGGAAAATTATGTAGTAAAACTTCTTATTAAAGTTTCTATCCATTTGTTGTATTAAGTATTATCACTTTAGTACCGAGGGTCACATGAAATTTTCTAATATTCTTAGGTAGTGCTAGAAAAGTTAGTACTAAAAGGTCGAAAAACCTAGCCTACAAGAGATATAATCGTCTTAAGTGAGAACACTGCAAATTTTATACGCGCTCGCTTTAAAATCAGCGTCTTTAGTTTGTGGCTACCTTAACACATAATTAAGCATAAGTAGAGAATTATTAACTGGATCGTTAGAAAAGGATTGTAACATAAGATGAAAGAAAATAAAAACAAGACTGCAAGAAGAACGATCGAATTGAGACGAAAAAGGGCGGCGCTGCAGAGGTCGGCAGGAAACAGACAGCGTAGGATTGGTTTAAAGAAACGTACGAATTAACGAATAGAAATGGTTGAGCGAATAGCTGTGTTGGGTTTTACTGCAGAGTCGGAACAGCGATCGTTTCAAAGACAGCAGCAATGAAGATCAATAGTACGGGAAATACAAGCAAGTAACAATTGGATTCCTTGAGCGGAAGCGTGATGGAGCCTAACAGGGAAATAGGAGCTCTAATTCAGAGGCGTTGTCGTGGAACATTAGAGGAATTCATAAACTTAAATAGCCATGATATTTTGTAGGAATGCGATTAAGCTATTTCCAAGAGTGCGTGGGTGCAATGCTGTAAGAACAAGTTTTAAGCAGTTGGCTTGTGTAATAAAAATTAGGTTCATTGTATCATCATGAGTCATTATTTAATAATTTATATTATGTCATCATAGTCAGCAAATGGAACATAGCAATGAAGATAAATAAATTAAAGATTTGGAAGCATAAATTTACGTTGAAGACAAATAACAGTAAAACTACAAATGAATAGCTATTAATTAATTAATACAGCAATTGAGTTTGATGGCAATTGGAAGACTGAATATAAGGACTGGTAGTGGGTAAATATCAATAGATGGCGAAGAGAATTGAGTGGAAGATCAGAAGATAAAATATTGGGTTATGATGGAAGAAATTGGGCACTTTTAGAAAGAATAGAACGCTTGTGGCGCAATCCAAAGGAAATGCTTACAAAGAAAGACAGGATCGAGATATTGATGTAGGATTTGTAAAGAGGAATTGTATGTTCGATATAGTAGGATAATGCAACTAAAAATATGTTAGAAAAATACAGAATATTGTATGAGTAATACTATGGATGTGATGGATGAAGAGGAGTGATAATAAATTTGATTTGCTCGCGGAAACGAAAAGTTGGACGGAATCGTGATCGATAATGAAAAGGAGATAAGCACTTATTGAGTGACCTAGCACCGTAGAAATTAGGATAACAAAAATTCATGATGCAAAAGTAGTTATACAATGAGCGAACTTATCTAAGTAAAGGTTGATTTATGTGATTGATATACATTTAATACGATTTATTTATACGTTTACTTACAAAAATAGATTTTGCAGTTTATGAGTCAATTGTATTATGATATGTATTTGTGCATTCTGCCCGAACGTTACTTTAATATTATAAAATAGAATATATAAAATAGTTATAAGGTTTTAAAAAAAAATTTATTTTAAATTTCGACTAGGTCATGATATACCGACTTGATTTGAAAAATGTATGAGGGAGACCCGATGTAAAATTATAATCGAATATCGACTATGGAAAAGTTGTAATACAAATAAGGGGGCTAGACAGGATGTCCATTACCGCTCCAAACCGGTTTTTTCTTGGGATTCGATGACATTGATGAAATATCGGAAAGGAGAAATAAAGAGGGTGCAGTAGTAGGTGGGAGAAAGATTTTTTGCTTAAATATCGTCGGCACTTGGCTATTATTTCAGATGATGAAGAGGGACTTCAGATTTATTACCGGGTTTCAAAAAATGTGACAATAGGCATAAAATCGAACGATGATAAAAATTATGTATGAAAAATAAAGCTATTTAAAAAAAAAATAACTGTTAAATAGTGTGATTAAATTATAAGAATTTTATATGAGAAAATACTTTAATAATTTAATGATAATAATTTAATTATAAAATAATTTAATAAAACTAAAAATAAAGTCATGAAACTTACTATATCTACATAAAATAGACTTTTTATTATTAAACTCATCACTGTTTTCATAAAATCGACAGATTTTGCAAAAGACCAATTTTTAGCACATGCTGTACGTGTACTTCAAAATTAATTACATAACCAGTTCTAAGCATTGCGCGTCGAATAGTCAGAGTTTCACTACTTTATAATTCATGGCCTTAAATGTAATGAATATATCGGCGTTTTAATTCACCTATCTTGCAAGCGTAATTATAATTATGTAATTATAATAAATAAGTGTGCAGTATGATGCGCCATCATACTACACATTTATTTATCATAAATTAATTTGAGAAATATTTTTTTACAAATAATACCACGATTTCTACTTTCATACAAGAAGTCTTAAAAAGATCATCCTTATCTTGGCATTGTATTGTTTTTTAAATTGCTATTTAATTCTGTATAGAATCTGTTCCTAAAAATTTTAATAAAATGGAAAAATGTATGACTCAGTATACAGTCAAGATGGTTTTTTTTCATATACGACAGCTTATTTCATTTTCGTGAATTGCTATTAAGATAAAATCCGTATAATACATAGAAAAGAAATAAGATAAATGATTTATAAATAAAAAAAAAAGATTTATAAGTAAGAAAGTAAAGTAATAAAGAAAGTGTTTTTTGTATCGTTGTAATAACTTGTTTTAAAGTAGTAAAGTATAAAATTACTACTTTTTAGTGTTCTTCTTCATCATGTTTGCAATTATTTTAGCGCTTAACATGAGAATATTTGTGTGCTCCTATATATAAACAGAATTTTTAACGTTGACAGTTACAAAACAAATTATTTCTTTTGTAATAGAGCATTTCTTTGGCAATTAAATCGAAATAGAATATATATGAATGCTCTTATGAGTTTTAAGTTCATCTCTTGGATTGAAGAAATCCTTACATACAGTATCAAAATCATATCGGACTACTACTGAAAAATCATAAAGCTGGGATTGGAAATGATTTATCTTATTAATCCATATCAAATGGTGGTCTCTGGAATTATAACTAAAATGTAGATAATGTTTTCATTACTTATGTAAATTACTATTACTTATGTAAATTTAGAAATTTAATTTTTGAATTAATAAAATCCTAAGCTGAAAAATGAACCGAGTATATAAATTGTATGATCGCAAAATGTAAAATAATTATAATTTTCTGTTATAATTTTCTGTTATAATATAATACTACGTAAAAGAGATTTTAGCCTCAAAAATTTATTAAACAATTTTTATTTCATGCCACATGCAATGTTTAAGCGCATGGAGTGCCCATGAATTTTAATAGATTATTTAATCCTCCATTTATATACCGTCAAGTAATTTTTCCTAAATCCATACACTCCATTATGTTGTGACTTTTTCTCTAAATGAAAATACAAAATAAAAAGCAAATAAAGGAAAAGCACATTTTTCATTTTTACATAAACTACTTTATTATTCTTCTGCTTCCAACTTATCATATTTAACTTGTCATTTCAAAAAATATCGGAGCTTTTTTTATATAGGGGCGTTATAAATAAAAGTATTTAGATGTATGCTTCAGCAAAACGTGAATTTCATTTTATAGAAGAGACAGGATCTACTTTATATTGATAATCTCCATTTTTAATTTATAAGGCACCTGTTTGTCTTTGTAAAACATAATTTACATTATTATTAATTCAATCAATGTCATCTACCAGGCACTAGTTATCAAACTGCAGGGTATCAATAATCCCGGCTCCTAATTTTAAAAAGTTCCAATTTTAATAAGTAATCGATGCTTTGGTAATTTCGGTATTATTATTAGTCAATATTTGTAAATTTTAAGATCTAATTTTTAAATAAATATATTTTTATCAAAATAAGTCTAAAAATTCTCAGTATAGAGGCCAGCCAATTTTTTACACCACAATAGATAACGAACTTTCTCAACTCTTTTATCACTCTTTTACGTCGGTATCAAATGCTAGGCAATGGCGACTATGAGTATTTTTTCTATGAATAAAAAGTGCCGCTCACATTATTCTGTCAATTTCAGAGGTATTTGAAAACGTTTTTTAAAATTATTTGCTGTAGCGCAGGTCTTGAATAATGTCGTGATATATACTGCACTCAAAGGAAAATGCAGTGTACCATGTACCATGATGGTCAAAAAATGCAAATTCATCCTTTCATTTTGTCCAGACAACAGTTTACGAGAGATAATCAAACTGCGCCCCAAAGTTCATTTATCTCGACCAAAAAGTCGTCCATGCTTCAATTAACATTATAAATCACAAAAAAATTTGATTTAAGGGGATGTCGGAGCAATAAACGTTTTTGTTTATTCGATTATATCTTTTTCTACTAATGATAAAAATGAATTCTGAGAGTTATTTGATCTAGTTCTCAATATAATAAATTGTTCTGTGCAATTTCATGTGGATAGGACTTATCGTTTGCCTTAAAATTATCTATAATGCCTATTTCTGCGTGTAACTTTTTTTATTTATAATTTTAAGAAATATTAGGAGTTAGGTGCTCTTGTGCTAAATACAATTAATTTTTCTGTTATAGATCAAATTTATTGCACTTGTCGTTTTTTCAAATACTTGGAATTACGAACTATTGAGGAGGGGGGATGCTCCGACATTCTCTTAAAGCTATGTTAATTGTATTCGGAAATTGGATTAAAAATTGATTTAACTATAACGAAAATTTTACTTTCTTATTATTTTCGTTAATATGTTATTTAAATGATGTATTAATTGATAGCAATGATTAAAAATCAAAGCTTTTAAGAACACAGCAGTGATTTTTGAATTACTACGTGGGATACATGTTGAAAGTTATATATAAAAAATTAAATAGATTTAGAGAATGTACAGAGAACTAAAATAAAACTTTCCAAAGATAGACGAGTCGTGTATATCCCCACACTGTAGCTGCATTCTAAAAGGAAATTTAAAAAGTTTTGAAGATGCAGCTTGAAAATTTGTAGAAATATGAGCTCATCTCTCGCAGTCATTAATAACCGAGACTAGACCAAGATTATTTATCATCTTTTTTCTTTAGAACAGAAGAGAACGAAAGCGATAGTCATATAAGAATACGTAGATCCATGACTGATTTTTCTTCTTATCGCGGTGACCTTCGTTTTATTACAGGATTGCTGTACACGAATGACTCGCTGAATCTGCAGCAACTATTTTCATCATAATACAGTTTGATGGAAGTCTTATCTACAATTTTCCATAACCTGAAATATGGATCAGTTTTAAATGAGCTGTAATTTCTCTCGTTTCGTTCTAAAAACAGTTTATTTATAGTAATCCATTAAGTAACTCTAGACTCTAGTTCTGTTGTTTTTGTATCCAGAAGCATCGAGTATTTTCGAACTCCCCAACTCATACTCAAACTTTTTAAAGTCTTCGTAATATATTCAATCGTCTGCTTTATCTTGAAAAACTATTTTTCAAAAAAATAAATCGTTTCTCTCCATCTTTAACTATTTTTCAAGTTCTTCACATCAGATATACAACCACCATTATGCATTTTGGAACACGGAATAATCAGCATTACCCCAGCTATTATAATTTCAACCAAAGTTCTAGACTTGGCAAACAAAAAGTTTATCATAAAACGATATTTGACGATAAAACTTTGTAGCTCGTCGACGCGTCAGTTTGCCAAGGAAGGGGAGGCACCACTATGAAGCGTAGCAAAACAACTATAGACACTCGTTTAGCTTCCGCTATCGCGCACTCGGCCATACATCTGCTAACGAAATATATAGCATCGCTTTATATCGCATTTTTCGCTGGTACACTCACCGAGCGTTCTTTTTTGTTTTGCGCGCCCGCCGCGCTCTTTTTTTCTCTCGTCCATCTATCTATTTATATATATCTATTTCGTGCTTTGTATGTTATCGCTCGAGTGCTTTTGGGATCACTCCTTTTTTTCTGCTCCTCGGAGCTGTTGGCAAAATTAATAAACAGCGGCGCCATCGTTGGCGAATCGATTTTTCGCGCGCGCGATCACGTGCGCTATGCTCGCCGAGTTCCATTACCGACACTCGAGAGCTTCCATATGCCAAGCTTTCTCGCGCGAATCTCTTGAGTAGATGGATGGGAGACAGAGAGAGAGAGGGGAAAATCCGATCGTACGAGGACGTAAATGCGCTACACATACTGGGCGGATATCGCAAGCTTAATATGTATATCATGAAAGATCACGCGCAGATATTTTCGTCGTTTGTTTGAGGACGCGCGTAACGGTGATTTTTCTCTGAGTGCGCGATTGATGTCGGGAGTATGGCCTTTGCTGAAATCGCTCTGCACATTTTGCGAAAAGCATTTTCAGCTGATCACCCGTTTGCCAATAGTATATGGCTTAAGGATGATTGTCCGCGTTTTTACGTGATGTAAAATGCTTTCTGCGATGCGAATATTTATTTTGAGATGGACGTCAAATGATTGCTGGTTATCTAAATAATCGTTTAGGTAGAAGTGTAAAGTATAATAGTTTTATTTGATACAGAAGTACTTTGATTTAGAAAAAATTAGAACAAGGATTTCTATTATATTAATACTATTTATAAAATCTTACTTTTGGAAAAATAATTTTATAATATCAAAAGCCAAATTCTTAGAAAAATGTACAATTATAACGCAGTAAATTGAGGTTAATTCCGTTGAGGGTAATTTCCGTGTATAATTTATCGGTACGAAATATAATTTAATATCTCGTTAAAAAGCGACTTTCAAAAAGCATTGAGTTCGACATTGATATTCGACTGAAAAATTCAAATTATTCAAATAGTTATATAAAATAAAACTGTCACTTCTTTAAACATACTTTATACATATGTATATTAAAAAACGAAGTATGCAGGTTATGAGTGCATCTTTCGAATTATAACTATTTTTAGATATTTAACATTTTTGATGTATGTATGAAAGATTAATTTATGGTTAAAAAAGTGTCTAAACACTCACTATTTGCAGCCATAAAATTATTATTAACATTTAAATTTCTATTCTTCTTTCCATCGGTCATTCCTTGATCAGTGATCATACTGGTCGGTTTACCCTAAATATTTTTTTTCTTAAATGTGCATTTATAAATGACTGGATTTTGAGTTTACAATTCCAATTTTATTTGTTGTTTTTCTAACAGACAACGGATTTACATTATTCTGGATTACTGTGTATATTGTTCTGTTCTTTTCAATATGTGAATCTCGTATCGAATATCAGAACTATACTCGTTTTTAATACACTACTGTCTAGTTCTCTTGCTGTGCGATATAAAATAGGAAATTTCATTTGTAAATAATATGATGATGTAACAATTTATTACAAAAGAAAAGAGAATTAGATATGTACATGAAAGAAAATAATGTATGTATTATTCATTTTTATAGAATTTATTTTTAAAATCCTCAAATACAGGTGTAGATTTTTTCTTGCGAAAAAATGCAGTTAAAAATTCCGAAACATATTAACTTATTAAAGTTTTATTGTTTTGTTCTTTTTTGCGAATTGTACATTTTAGAAACAATTTCATGAATGTAAATACAATATATAACATGGTAATTCGTACAAAAATAATACAAAATCTGCATACCTTTAAGTTAAAACATATGTAATAAGCACCTATTGTTCATTTTACATCTAAATAATTAAAACCATTGACGATTCATTGATATTTAACTTCTTTCAACTTTATAATTATTTGTATCAAATTATATCATTGTATCCTGTTCGTAAATCTAAGAAAAAGAAAATAAGAGTGAATTGTCATTTTCTCCTCATCCTTGATACATGCAGGTACATGAGATCCAAAGTTTATTAAATCTTTCTATATGTTACAACTTTTTTTGCACACCTGTTTGACCATGGAGTTCAAAGTATCATTGTCAGTATCATTTACTAAGCTTGTCTATCTAACCCTTCAATTATGCTTCATACGAAAACATTAAATTTAAGAAATGTTCATAATATATATTTAACGCTGGCCGCGCTTCATTTATTATAATCATACTATCAATTCCTAGTAACAAAAGTTAATCGGTCGATTCGTTAAAAATAAGATTCAGAGAAATTTAATTAAAATTCATGTTTTATAATTGCTATTGATTTTAATTGTTTCATTCTGGAGGAACTCTTGCGATAGTGAAAATAAAGATTCTTGATAATATTGTACATCAGAGATTCAAATATTCTATTTTTAGAAAATATGTATGGGCGTGTGAGTCTGTGTGTGTCGTCTTCTATACTATAGGAACATTTCACCTATTTTAATCTAGGTTGAATAAAACTAATTGTACTAGCAGCAGTCCGTTTCTTTTCTTCTTGATTTTTTTATTTTGATAAATTAGTTTTTTTTATTTATTTGACCTGAACCAATATTTTCGCATTAAATTATTCGTTATTTTATTTGTCCTTTGAAAAATTAAAAATTTGAATGAAGTAGATAAGATCGAGGCTTAATTTATTAAATGTTTTAATGATTTTGTATAAAATATAATTAAAGATGACTAATTTGACTTTTTCTTTCTGTTTCAGGTAAGTCAGAGAAATCCTCATTCTAGCAAATAATCATGGGTGACGTAAGTTTATTTAATATTCATTATTTACTATTCATTTAAAATGAAAATGAATGTATAAGTCATCATCCTGACCATTCTCATTAAAAATTTATGAAAAATAATCACACTTAATCAGTCTATCTGCATTTGAAATTAGTAGCTCTGTAAATGTCGACGATGCACTTGCTGAATA
>UELU01139288.1:92011-105592 GCA_900490025.1 Megastigmus dorsalis | reverse complement strand
ATTTTATACATTTACAGAAAAGAACGATAATTCGTAACAATGACTAATTTGACTTTTTCTTTCTGTTTCAGGTAAGTCAGAGAAATCCTCATTCTAGCAAATAATCATGGGTGACGTAAGTTTATTTAATATTCATTATTTACTATTCATTTAAAATGAAAATGAATGTATAAGTCATCATCCTGACCATTCTCATTAAAAATTTATGAAAAATAATCACACTTAATCAGTCTATCTGCATTTGAAATTAGTAGCTCTGTAAATGTCGACGATGCACTTGCTGAATAGGTTCATCTCAACTTAGATTCTCATCAATAATAACATACAATATTTTGTAATATTACGCGTAAATATTTGTTTTTTCAAAAACGATACGACACTGCGTAACAGAAATTGATATTTTCATAAAGTCAGCGTACTTTCTTTAAAATTACCACAGATATGCAGTATACGGTCGACAATATAGCATATCATTCACACACTTTCATAAATGACGGTGGTTA
This sequence comes from Megastigmus dorsalis, assembly GCA_900490025.1. Taxonomy (NCBI): domain Eukaryota; kingdom Metazoa; phylum Arthropoda; class Insecta; order Hymenoptera; family Megastigmidae; genus Megastigmus; species Megastigmus dorsalis. The sequence goes on along the minus strand of UELU01139288.1, from coordinate 105,089 downwards.
TTTTTTTTACATGCATTCATTTCACTTTTTAAGATTTGCTTGTTACTCGTCGATATTTCTGGTATCAATGCTATTAAATTTCAGGCATATATGTTCTGAATTTTTCCACAAACCCGTAGACATCAATAACTCAGCCTCGTTTCATTCAAACTGCGGCACAATGTCAATAGAAAAAGGGAACGACGCTTCGGAAATGGTCTACCCCAAGCCATGGTAATAGAATAGATAGTGTTATTGAAAGTTTTTTAATTTATGCCTGAGGACATTCACCTGGTAACCCGATTCCTTAAAGGTGTCTGATAAAACTTTTTCTATCTGTTAACTTTTAACTACTAAATTATTCTATTTTTTTACCTTCAAAGGATTATTCAATTATTTTAAAGGAAAAATATTTCTATTTTATTCAGAACAGATTGTCTGTTTCTTAGCTAAACAGATAACAATCCATTCTATAGTTGCGTTTGTGGAATACTACACGAATGCATAGCTTTTCCACATATCATTATTAGTGCATGAATAAATATGAAAACTTATACCTCACCGTACACATTTACTACGTAAACTTTTCAAATGCCGTGCACATTTTATAGTAAAAACTATTTCATCTGTATTTGAGCGTGTACTGTGCATAAAATACAAGATAAAATATAATTCGGAATTTCATTAAAAATACCTTAACAATTCTAAAACAATTCTCCGTATCAAAGCAGTATATCCATCGAAACACGTTGCAGAGCTTACGATTCTCCCAACAACATTCAATCCCAAAGGGCATATCAGTATCGACCGAAGCCAGTCCAATTTAAATTTCATGCTCTTTCGAAAATAACTCAATCCACGCTACATCATAAAAAAAGGAAGCTTATATTTCGCATCTCTCTCTTTGTACAAAGCCCCATTTATCGGGGCGATATGAAAGACCATCCCTCTATTTAAGAGCTATCGATGCAAACGATCGCTCCATAATATATAGTTGATTGCGGTAAACGTCCAGGGCAAGAAAAATAAAGCGCCAGTGTCGATTTTACGAGGAGGAGCATAAAACCTCGCGCGCGCGACTGTATACACACGCGGAGTCTTTTTTTATGCGCTAAATGGTTGTGAGCATCTGATGGCCGACGGATTAAAAGAGTTTCCTGCCAGGCTCTATTTGGTGCCGATGAAGCAGCGAACTCACCCCCATCACCGCCGCGTTATGAACGCTCGTTCTATCACTCACGCGAGGCTGAGTTTAACATTCTCTTCTTGTGTCTTGTAACTACCAGGCGCACACCAACACATCAAAAGGTTGACCTTCTGTGGCGCGCCAGTCTGGATAGTATATATTCTCGGCAGCTTATTTACTCGCTCTCTGCAGACTGGTCTGATTAGCTATTTTTTTGTTTTCTTTCTCAGCCCTTCGAATAGGGAGAAAAATGGGTCTGCTGATTGAGATCCTCTCCGACAATCACTTACGACCGATTGTGTGGATCGATTCGGTGGATTAGCAGGTCCAAAAAATTTTGCCTGTTCTACATGGTTTTGGAGAAGTGCTACGATTTGAATTAAATGGAATGTAGGATTAGAATGCCGATGAAAAATACTTTTTCAAATACTTTGATTTGAATTTTGCGATAGACTGCTGCGATAGAATAGAGAAAATAAAGTTTTGAATTGAGTATGGATAGGCTTGCGCTAGCTTTCAAAAAAATAATATTTGTACAAGGAGAAGTTTTGTCTACTCCAACTGAAACGTGTGCTTACTTTTCAGTGCGGCGATAATAAACGCCGCAGTATACTGACGCTCTTATAAAGTAACCTGCGATCGGCCTGATTTGCACTGCATTCGGTTTAAGCGTGCCGATAAAATTTACACGTGTATGCATATTGTCTGCATAAATAGGCTAACTGGGATACGATTCATACAATTACATTCTTAAAGCTGATTTTTAATGCGGTTGAAGATCGATTGAATTTCACGCAAGTGTAAGTCAGGAACAATGTTGAAATTAAATATGAAACCCATAAAATACAATACAAATTTCGTAGAATTAAATTCTAATGCAACGGAAAATGCTTTTTTCTATATTTCGTAACACAAGGCGTCGATACTTTGATTAATAATATTGAATTATTTAAAAAAGCTATTTCTAAAAGACTTATGCAGCATATTAAATATCTTCTTAAAATATGGATAAATTATTTTTTATGTCACTTCTGTGCCGTTTCAATGAAAAATGTTGCCTAAATACTTGTTAACATAGTTTATTGCACGTTTATTTTGATATATGGTATCCTTAATAGATGTAATAATATCAAGCTATTGAGTAAAGAGAAAAAATCAATCAATCAATCCACTTCCCCTCTGATGTATATACATCCACACTCACTCTATTATTTTTTCCTCTCCTCTTCTCTTTCTCTACTTCAATATTTTCTCCTAAACTTACCTCTCATTTATATACCTGTTGAGCTGCATCTTGGAGCATAAAGATTCATTAAGCTTTCAGAATTCTACCTTAAATTAATGCATTGTGTTATTATCGAAATCCAGATTAAAAATATTTTCCAAAACTTTTTAATTTTGCTTGAAATGCTCTGATAAGTTGCTTTATTATTAAGACTTAAAATTCACATAATGATCAAATGATCTATTTGCGTATTTAAGTTGATGATTGAAGTATGGCATCATACAGTCACCTTAATTTTTATTGATGTATGATTTAAAAAAAGTTTTTGTTTCATTTGCAAAAACCGATGTCTAAAATAAAAATAATATGGCGCTCGACATTATTCCACCACTAATACAAATCTCGTTTGTCAACAATTTTTAATATACATGGTACAACAATTATCTTGTAATGTAATAGTAAAGCCAGGCGTGAGCGTATTCTCTAGAACTGGTGCTTATCCACCCACTACGCCTGCGCATGTATGCCATTATGCCGATGGGGAGAAAGCAATTAAAGGTTGATTGATAGGAAAACGTGAATAAACGTGATTTATTATCCAGAAATGTGCAGTACATAGAATATTCGTGATTTTGAATCAATCGTTAAGATATCAATTTACTGAATTAATATGATAAAGTAAGGATTATTTGGGTTACTATAGGAAAAGAGTCAACAAGTTTAATACTATAGCTGTTAAAATGTTAAAATGTTAAAATTTATCTTTTAACTAATTATAGTTAAATTCCAAGTCAACAAAGTTAAGTTTATTTTTGATAAAAAATAAAATCTGACAATATTCTAGCCAACTGATTTTATATAAAAATTTTAGTTTGATGATAACAGTCACCCCATAAAACCAGTTTATGAAAAATCTAACAAATCATTTTACATTTTAATGAAGAAAATGTTGTTATCTAACAGGCTGAAGGGTATATAACTATATAATTATACTCCTTTGCATACAATAAAATTATTCATTCAGACCTGAAATAAAATTTATTCATCTGTCAATAACACATATTCCAATTTCCGTTGAGTAAAGTATACAAAAACATCATAAAGTTTTTGCATAAGAAATGCACAATGACAGCTAACAGATAATTTGCGCAAGCAACTATGGTCTGGCTCTACTTGGAATTTATTTACTTCGTGAATATACATAGAAATCAGCTTTTCTCGCAATGTACACTTTTATAAAACCTTGATAAAATTACACCCACTTAAAATTACATGCAGTTTATTTCTATTGAGCAAACAGAGGTACTTATCTTTATAAAGCTATTTAGCTTATTTCTGATTATGTTCCTCTTATTTTTTAGTACCTTTAATTGATTTGGTAGTTTATTAAATTTTCGAATAATTTATTACAACATCTAAACATTTGAGTTGTATGTAATTTATTGAACCTCCTCAAAGCAATTCTGCATTTTACTTCCTGATGAAATTTCATTTCAGAAATTGCGGCCTTTTAATTAACAATTAAAATGATTCAGCTGTAAAATAATATATTCATAATATGTGGCTGAGAGTAAAGTTAGTTGCTTAACAAATTCATATCTAGTTTTACAATCCAAAGTTTAACAGAAATATCTAACCTGATAAATACTATTGCAAAACTCATCAAGTAGTTGCAAATGCAAATCCAGTAAACGTATGCACTTGGGCTTATGTGTGAATGTATGAAAACGCGAATTTAAAGACTTTCAGCGGTTCGAATGGCGATAACATTTTGTCTTGTAATTTTATAAGATATCATCAATTTGCATCATTATTCATAACATTCATTCATTTTGTACTACAAAACTGTATAATAAAATAAATAGTATAAAAGTCGTGAAAAATGATAATAATGAAGTGCTATAAACACTTTTGTGCAGACTGTACTATAGCCTAGATATATACTTATAAAATTGAAGCAAATCTTTAAATTGCAGTATTTTTAGAGCCAGCACTGAAAGCCCTGATTAACCTTTTGTTGAAAAAGTTCAAACTTTGAAATTAAATATCTGATTATTTGATCCCGCAACATGTAGTAAACTTTCGAAAAATCATTGAAGCGTATAAAAATTAATTGTTGTTCAAATTTGAAAAAAATTAGAATAAATGGATTAGCCGGTGAACGTCGTTAATAGCCAACATTATACATATTTTTCATTCGTATGGAATAAAACCGATTTTCTAACTTAAATCATTCAAATTGTATAGGTACATTTTACAAGAATTTTCGTAATTAGCAATCGAAGTAACTTCTGCATTGAAATTATAAAATACGAGGGAGAAATGCAAGAAAACAAGGCGGTTGAATGAGAGTTGATTGGATCAAGGAATGAGACTAACAGCCTGTTTCTGTCTCTACACGTGTGAAAATTATTTCGAATACGTACCGAGAGACTTGCGGAAGGTGTGTCACGTTCGTAACGAATCCATTATCGATGTATGTGGTATGTGCGATGGAAAACGCTGCTCTCGATCTCTCTAGGTATTCTTCAATGGTATAACGAAAAAAGGGTCAACCGCGAATTACTCGATTTGTTCGGAGAGCATCTGTTTTATTTGTGGTTTCTTGGCATTGTCAAACGTAATTGCGAAATTGTGATTACAATTTATTTTCTTCTGGCCTCTTATCGGTTTAGTTGCTTTTATGGTTATTATTTACAGTTATAGTTTTTTCTTATTTTTAATATAAGTTTTTTTAATTAATTACAGTTTTCCCGTATTAATTATATGAAAAAAGAAAAAATTTCATGTTTAATTCATCTACGAAAATATACAGTTGCTACATTTGTTATTTTATTAAGGAAGTTGCTATAGTCTAAAATCAAGAGGACAAACATACTAGTATAAAACATACTTGTATAAAAAAGATACACGTATTCACTTGAATACGTGTATAATTGTTCTTTTTAGACGGCCACTTGTTTAGTAAATAAAGGAGCAAACAAGAAAAATTCCTCTAATAATAAAATGCTACCCTTAGAGTGTGCGTAAATAGACGTGGAAAAAGTACACTCCCGTTTTTATGTACGTAACATTTCCCCGGAACATACGCAATCGCTCAGAAAAAGAACATTCAAATGTAAATAGAATCAGAACTTTACAATATGTCACTCAACAAAAGAGCTTCTCTAACTATACAAAAGCAACTGCATAACAATATTTTCAAAACTTATTCAAAACAGAACTTTCAACTTGTGAATTAAACAAGCTTCCGAAATAAAAATTTTCTATTCACTCTCGGCGAGACTGATTAAACGCACGGATTCTTTCGAGAACATTCGGGAACCTCGATCAAGCTTACAGTGCTCCGACAGAGAGCGATTCGGTGGCGCGCCAGCTCTGCTTGCAAGCCGCGCACAGACACCCGAGGATGTACACGTGATCTTGCCGCTTCGTGTAATACATCCAACTACCCCGAGATTTACTACCCTCCTGTGTGCCATCGCTACACATACACCACGCGGTTACGTTTGTTTTCTGTAAAACGGCGGGGAAAAATATAACACGCCCTTAAGGCGTGCATTTCGTACACAACTACGGCTGCGAGCTATAATTTTCTGCGCAGTATTTTCACACGAGTTAGTTGGAAATGAGGGAAGAAATAAGCGTTTCGCTTATATTGATGCGGGTAGAGTGGAGTTTGTTCCCTTTCTTCCGGGGCGGTTACATTTTATGGGCGATCGGTTATTCACCCATCGGGTAACCCATCGAGTAAAAAAACTAAAAAGTATCAGTAGCCAGGGGCAGGCGCGGTAAATAATAATTGATGATTCGATCATATTTATTCATACTTAAATAGACTTTAAAGCGACAATTCATAAATTGATGTTACAAATAATAGTGTACTGTGAATAGCATGGCGAGGTTGTATCGTGCAGTGAAGCTCGGCGGAGATGACACGCTGATAATGTTACCACATAGCTATAAGTGTATAATATACATGTAAATCAAAGGCGCTTATACGATCTGTGGCTCATCTTATATAGCAAGGTTTACTATCGGATATCACTTACTGCAGTATTAGTTCCTTGTCTAAGCTAGATACAATCATTCGATTATTAATAAATACTTTTTATCAACACAGAATGTGTTTGCTGGGTGTGACTGCACGTGAAGTGTAAAAAATGTTGACTTGCTTTTCAAAGTGAAATCAAGCGCACTGAGATGAGCGAGTGTTCCCAAGGTACTGCTACTGGAGCTTGAGAACACTCGCCTTGGAGATACCGTGTGCAACTGTTCGCTGTCTTAATGCCTGTATTAAAGTGAAAATAGAAATAAAAGGAGGAGTCTATAAACAATATAAAATTGTTGTTTAAGCTGGACGGGGAATTTTGTGCTTCGACCTTTTTTAAATTTATATTATAACCGATTTAATTCAATAAAGTTAACATAATTTAAATTCGCGATACTCAAAGAATATGTGCATTAAAACGATGAAGTATTCTACTTTTAATTTGACCAATGTTTATTTTAATAATGAGCAATATTTTTTAATGAAAAAAGTATCGCGAAGGGGTTATGAAAGACACAGAACCCCTTGGCGAGGATCAATATAGTAAACATATGTTACTCAACCTTTTAAGAAGATTTAGCTTTTCATTTTACGAAATTCAAAGTCGCAAAAGTTACTGACAAAAGAATGTCAGAAAAAACATTGCCTACTATAATACTTCATCTGTTGTATCAAATGTGTATAAAACACACCATATGTCGTTTATGTCCTTGAAATCTCGTTACGTTGCACTGGTGGAATACTATGAGCTTTTCAAAGGTATCCTTGTTTTCCTCTATAACAAGCAAAAAATATTTACTCGTGTCTTTTGTCGTTGAAATACATTCTTTTTATAATAGTACATTACACATCTAGGGAGGAAAAGTAAGGATGGTCTCAGATCGCATGGAAACATGCGATCTCAGGCATTCTTGTTTACTTCCCGTGGTGTGTATACTATTTTTTTGCCTAGCGAGGCCGAAATTACCACTGTCTCAAACCCGCCCCGGGCGGGAAAGTGGTACTTTCGGCCCGCTAGGCAAAAAATAGATTTACGCAATCTTCATTTACTAAAGTGCTAATAAATATTGACAAGAAATTTAATTTTGCTGGATTGAAAGAATTAATTTTCTATGTCAATTAATAAAGCAAAGATGCTGGACTAAAAAATTGCAAAGGATTGTTTCTTAAATATTTCTTCCTTTTCATTCACTTTATATCATAAATTATATTCACTTTGATAACGATTACGGAAAAATATATTCACATATAGAAAGAGATCGATATTGCTGTGTACCACAAAAGTCAATATCGTAAGAAAATGTGGACTATTTTCATTCGTAATCAAAAGCTTTGTCACAGATCAAGTTCAACCACGTGTTCAAATGCGATTCCTGGTTTACATGTCGATTTTATATGTCTTGTTTTATGACTTCTGTAAATATCCCGGAAGAGTTCGTGAGTTTATTTCCACTGGATTCTATGATCGTTCTTCGTGTGCAAGACTTTCAAGGTTAGAAGTCACGGCTTCCTGAATTGCGACATTAGGTATATCTAATCAAATCGGACGCAGATCAGTAGAGATAAATTAAGAAAAAGTGACTATATTAAAATTATTTCTTAATTTTTCAAAGCAATACTTATTTATAGTTTCAAACAATTTTTTAGGTAATACCTGTCTTCGAATAAATATTTGGCTTAACATTTTCTTTCGATATTTGTTCCTCATTCGATAAGATGCAATCTGGTTGTGGCAAATTAGATTTAGAGCTTTTGAAGAAGTATTTCGGACACGATTGAAATGAGGTTCTATGTATTTTGTATTTGTTTGCGAATTAACACTTAAACTTTCTGACTAAATATTTCCTTTCACAGCAGCCACCGAAAATTGCGTCTAAATGTGCTTCCTAGTTTCTCTGATGCTCCCATTGCAATATAAAATAGTCTACACAATTTTTCAATTACAGTATAAACGTTGCTCTTTTATGGAGATTGATTTATTTCGAGCTTAATAGTGTGAGGGAGCTTTAATTATAATAATTAAATATAAACTCCTCGAAATGAGCCCCTTTCTAATGTTAAAAATACTGGAATAACGTTTGGTCGTAAAAAAATTTAATTGCCGCAATTGAAAGAGACGTAACTTCAATCGTTACTTAAATCAGTCTTATTTTTAACTGTGAATGGTATTCACTTGTATTGTTGCGTCCATATTTTATCTTAAACTTTTGAAATAAATTTGTTTAATTACTTTATTCAAGTTGAATTACAATACTAAAGAATTATTTTAGTTTGTTATAAAAGTGTAATGTACTAAAGTAACGAGCTTTTTGCCTCAAATATATGAAACATTATTAAATATTTTTATACGATGTTTTTATCATTTCATTTACTCACAACAGAGATTTTTCTTTTCTATGACTATCTATGATGATAATGTCAATTAACTGTATCGAAGCCTTTTCTATTATTGTCTCGTAAAGATAAGGTTCTCGTTATACTTTATCGAGGGCATTAGGCAAACTATAGAGATGCAACTTTTTCGTGTAATTTTTCGTATCTCCGGTTACCATCTTCGAGGGCTCTTGGAGGTCTGCTCGTCTACCATGTCTTTGCTTACATACTTTAAACTGCTGAATCCGAAATTTATGTGCATTACAGTAAAATGTCTGCGTTTATTGTTAATTACCGCCATGGGACCAATTGTTGATCATGCCATCATTATAGATAAGCTTTGACAGTATTTTATCAACAGATGCACAATTATTTTTACTATATCGGATTCCGATTTGCAGTATTATTTACTTCATTAATTTCTATATTAGTTATTACAAACATTTATTTTATGTTGTTCTAGCTCTTATACTTTCCGAGACATTAGCGATTATATAAATACGTTTTACTTGTACTAGGCTTTGTATCTCTTTCTGGTTAAAATAACCTTCTAGAGACTACGAAATCCTACCGGACTCCCTAAGTAATTATAATAAATTCGAACACTTTTGCATTCTTCGAACAAAATATTTCTTGGGATACCATGAATCAGCTGTATATTTTAGGCTAGCAAATCTCTATCAGAATAAATAATTGTGAATTAACGATTCGTAAAACTATTATAACTATTTTCAATATTAATCTGTTACATCCAATTTATTCATTATGAAAAGAAATACGATAGTTTGTAAAATTTTATTTATAATTGGCATTGAAGTATTTGAATTGATATTCACAAGTTTCATACGGGAATCGCTTCTATCTCAAATGTTTTCTGCATCAACAAGTGATCGTTCGTCCAACTGCCTCGGTCAGCCACTAGGGCATATTACGGAACTTGGGCAATGTGAAGCACCTAACTTTGCCCAGAACTCTAGCGGGTCTGCGCTATTCACTGACGAAATGCGTTGAGCTGCGAGTTGCAGGAAAGTTGTAGTCTAACTATAATTACCTGGACATTAACATTAAAATCCGACAATGCGATGGAATGGAATCACCATACGTTGTTTGATAGAAGTCCGTTTTCGATAGTAAACTAAAATAGACTATGCACATTCTCGAAATCTGACACAGTGGTAGGAGATTTTGGAAAGAAAGACATTCCATTCTTTTAAAGTAGTTGTTACTTATTTAGTATTAGTAGAGAGTTAATGTAACCATTTTGACACAAACCGTATACTTAGCAAATTTTCCCAAAGAAAAACAACTCGTAAACTATCTACCTCTAATCTAGTATATAATTCGTCCATTAAAAAGTAAGAGTAATCGACTTTAGACTACTTACACATTGCTTAATTCTATCGAAAGAAAGCTTAACCCAATTTATTCCCCTTGAAAACTTTTAATCTTGCACGATTAACCGGGTCGTAGCGAAAATTATCCGTCCGTTTTAACCCAAAAAAGATGTTTAAAAAGTAGCGTCTTTGCGGCCTCTCAAAGAAGTATACCCTTATGAGCTTGACGCTTCGCAAGCGCTCGGGCGAAGAAACTTTATAATTGAATTCTCACACCTGGCTCGAAACGCGACGACGACAATCTTATAGAGTTTCCCTGTCTCGCTCACAAACGAGTCCAATTCCCGGGTTAGTCACATCAATCAAAACTCCGCATCTTCTTAAGATCTAATTGAATCGAATTCTCTTCATCGGCCGCGCACAATAATCAATCAACGCTGATTAATCGGTGTTCTTGTTGTAGGTCAAGAGGAGCAGGGAGCGACGGGAGGAGCTGGAGCAGCGACGTCAACGACAAATACCACAGCGACGAGTTTCAACGCAGTGGTAACAGCTGGTGAAAGGAGTAGCCAGGCTGGATTGGTGATGCGAGGTGGGACCCTCGATGCCCTACTCACCACCACTTACTGCCGTAACCAGAAGTACCTGTCGCGTCAGTTGGCGCAACTTCATCCCGAGCTCACCATGCCTATGTTCAGCGGTAAGTGCGGACTTTTTGGCTTTAGAGATTTCATGCACCGACGATACAGATGAACATATCCTATGACTGTTTTTGCGCACGATTTTTGGGACGTTGTAGGTTGAGATGTGGCATACATGGAGTTTTTGTTGGAGAAGGCTCGTTTGGGTTATAATTTGGTTAACAGAAATATGTCTTCGCCTTTTCGCTCATGAATGCCATAATAAAAGATTTTTTCAAGTTTGAGTCTGTTTGCAACGTCTAAAGTTTTATCTCTCATTTTTTTGGCGTAATGGATAAAGTTTTTTTTTTTTCATTTTCATGTTGCCTTGAGGCTATCGCACGCTATATAGGAATAAGAAATAAGGAATTCCGAAGCCAAAGTATGAGAATTGTAACTGTACATTTCAAAACGTGAGGAAGAAAAAGAATAAATTAGGATTTCGCGTTTACACAGAGAAACAGAAACTACACAAAGTTTTAAGTTTCCATTCTTTGTTTACAATTGATTACAATTGATACAATTAATTGATTCTTTGTTTATAATATCACATAATAACCCTGGTAAAAATGTTAAGGAGTTTCTAGTTTCTTTTTTAAATATATCGAATTTTCACTATTACCTATCTCTGGTTTCTGGGCCTGCATAAAAGTTAGGCACTATGCAATTGAAAGCTAATTCAAATTAAACAATATAATTTGTAATGTACAAATTTTAAAGTATATTGTTCGGTTCATAGCCGCAAAACATTGCCATTTGATTTACATGTTCTCCAGTCTTCAATTTTCTACCAGGAAATCCTTTTATTTTCATCTTATTCTTTTGTCTCGCCGTAGAAATTATTTTCCTTAACTTGTAAAAGCCTTTAAGTTTCGGAAACATAATTATACGTTAATCTCCTACTTTAAAATATTACGTCTACTGCTTCCTCGTAGAAGAAGTTTTGTATTATTTATAATTACTAATGAAATACATATAAAAAATAATAGCGCATAATAAAGATAATTCGTATTTGTTTTTCCCAGGATAATAAATGGTAACATTTTAGTAAAATCAGGATTTTCTTATCTTTGATCAGATAAAGAAGTTAAAAAATCTGCTTTAAATTAGTATTTTTACATGATTTTTGAGAGCTTACAACTTTTATACGACTTTGAAAGTAACTACATTCATCTCCATACGTATAACCACACGTTTTTTTAACTCTTACAAACCGTTTTGCTGTGTGACAAGTATACTATTGTAAAATAACCACAATAAATTTTATGAAAAATCAAATTTTATTCGAATTTCAACCGCAAAAGTGAAATAAAATTATTAAAAAATAACATTCACTTTAGTTTAATAATATTTAAGCTTGCCTTATTTTATATTATATTATATGTTATAGACCTTTAAAAGTTATAAAGGTATAAAAGTGAGGAAACTGTAGAGCGAATATTTGCCAGACTATATGTCTGGGCATGTCTTACTAAACTCAGTTACTTCTACTTACAAACACACAACGTATAGCATGCACATGATATTAACTTATTATCAGAAATTTTTCATAACAGTTTTCCATTTTGTAGAATTCTCATTTTTTTTAACTTGGATATTGTTTTATCTACAATGTTGTGAGGTAACATAATATTTAATCACAATGGCCAATGTATTCACGGAGAGCGTTTGATATTTACTTTTACATCAAAGCAAAACAATTACTATTATTCTTCTTACTAACTTTTATGTCAGTAGGAGAAATTTTTTTAATTACACTTCGAATCGCACTCGGGTCTAGCTATGAACACACAGCCCAGCTCTAGTTTTCCAGGAGAGTATTTCTTGCACACAGCGATACAATAGAAGCTCCGCACAATCGAGTGTCGGCTAATGCACTTACTTCACACCGAAACCCATAGTCGAGCGTGATGGTCCTATTATTAAATGGAACTCCAAGTATGCCGACCCAACTACTTGTACAATTACAGGCCGTCGGCTCGGTGGAATGTTTTGCCTCAATTTGGAAAATACTATATCCCGTGAGCACGATTTTTTCTAGTTGAAACCGAGAGCAATGTTTAAAATAAATTTCATATAAAATGTCACATTTATGTCATTGCTAAAATACTAACTTAAGAGGATGTCGGAGCATCCCCCCTCTTCAATAGTTCGTAATTCCAAGTTTTTGGAAAAACGACAAGTCCAATAAATCTGATCTTTCACAGAATAATTAATTATGTTTAGCACTAGAGCACCTAACTCCTAATA